>OMNN01089975.1:0-38588 GCA_900302755.1 Chromis chromis
CCCAGACTAATAAAAAGTACAGATGTATTTCACATATTGAGTAGCGACATGAAGTGATATTGCACACTGTAAATGATGAGAAAAATAATTATTGCACATGTGGATTACAGTAGCAGCATTCTTAGTTAATTTAAACACAAGACACTTGTGCTCAAAAAGGATTCATAGGATCATAGCCTAGGATCCCTAATATGTCACTATTACATACAGGTGAGCAGTGATTCCTAGCACGTCTCTGGGGGTCATCAGGTGGAAACCTCCCTTCAACGGTGTTTCGCCTACTTAGTCCCAACAACACCTCCAGGAGGCTAGGAGGTGAACTCTGGCATCCCAGAGTCACCCCCCCCCCTAGTGCCAGTTCACACTGCTCCTACACAATCCAAACAGCACTGCCATGAGCAAAAAACACTCACATTCAGAGGGTTAACGTGCTGCCAGTGATGGAGTTTAATATCAATCAATCAATTTAACATCATGACATCTGAAAATGGGATTATTAGGATGTGGGAGAAACGGGTGCAGAAGTAGGTGCAGAGTGTTTACATTGCAGGCGAACTGCAGTCCAAATGCTGCAGCGAACTACAAGAGAGTGGGCAGGGCTTTTGGTAACAATAGCAATGGAAAATATTTCTCTCGTTGGGTCATTTAAAGTTCATTGTTGGCTAACTTCCTCCTGCAATGTAAGAGTGCAGGGGAGTGCTGCACTGCGAAGTAGGCAGCTATTGCATCGGCCATTGGGTTGGACACAAGAGACTGAGGAATGTGAGGTATTTGCTTGGAGAAATTGTCAGACTCTGATGGCCTTCTCTAGAGGTGCCAACTTACTGTCCACGTTCCTGTTGGAACATAAGCTGACCGGGTAGCCGCACAAAGGGGGGAAAAGGCCTTTTAATTGCATTCTGATGAAAGATCCCTAAAATGCCCTGATCCCTAAATGCTCTTTGCGCCGACTCCCAGCCCTGTTGGTTCGACTGTGACACAGCACATGTTAGAAAACAACTGCATGTTAAGCTGTGCAGTTGTGGTCAGCGAGTAGAAACCGGAGGCCTCGTCCTGGGTTTAGTCACAGGTGTGGAAAGGTGCAGCTCTGTGGAAATGTTTAACACATGGAGAGGTTCAACTCTCCACATTTCCATGCCTGTTAATTACTCCACGACTATTGTCCTCAATGAGCAGCTACGTGACCCACATTCCCATGGCTTCAGTGACCGGGGCTTAAAGGGACAGCCGTCCTAAACCGGCCTGATGAAGTGAACCTCAGAGCGTGTTAATCGATGAAATCTGAAGCACTGAAGCCTTTTTGGTTTTGGTTTGGTGTACATGACTATGTTTGTGTTTCTTTAGATGCGCTGGTACCCTACTCCCTCTGAGACTTCCCAGCCTGGATGGAAGTCCCGGCAGTTTTGTTAGATATTTAGTGAGTAACCTTTGGTCAAACAGTGTTTTTTCTATTTTAGAAATGGCAACCCCCACCCACAATCCTCTGACTGCTAACCTGATGTGAAACCCGCATAATGACACCAACACAATGTTTAACTGAAAACTGAGGAAGTGAAAATGCTTTAAAAACTGATTTTGTGTTTAAAGGAGGAGGCTGGAAATGATTTCTGTTGACAAATCCTGTTAAAAGATCAACATATTAATTAGGACTTCCCCAAACTACTGTGACTCGGCCTCAAACCCGTCTTTTAAAAAGGCTTATTCTTAAATTTTCTTAATGCAAATATTCTAGAACATCTGTACACTGTGATTTTTAGCAAACTTTACTCATTTTCATCTGTTTTCTGTCACTTTTCATTTGATTTACTCTGCACAACTTCTGTGTTTGAAATGTGCTACACAAATAAAGCTACCTCATCTATTTACTCAACACAGGCTCTTTTGATTTGAGGATTCATTCACATTTGATGCATGAGCAAGTATTACGGTGGTAACAAGGAAATGCCACCTAGAGAGAAGAAATCTAAAGGGTATTTTTAGTCCATTTTGGCACAGAGAGATGAGCTGTTTGGCTTTGGCTACCCAGTACTATCAGTTCCAAGTGGGTTTTTGGCATTTTCATGGTAATTCTTGAACAAAAAATGGTGAATTTCACACCTTTTTTAAAGTGGTTATACAGCTCATTCCTCTGTGCCATCGACATGGAGATTCAGTCTTGCATTCACTGTTTACTGCTACAGTGCATCAAATGTGTATAAATCTGCAGCTGAAAATAGTCTCCAGTAATTTACCTTACCTTTACTGTGTTTGAATCTTGTTTAAAAACTTGCTTTATTAGGAAATTAGAGCCTTTTTAAAACTATGAATTTGTGATCCCTGTTAAGTCGGTTTGGGGCCGAGCGCCACAGATGTAATCAGGAAGTCGGAAACCACTAACACATTATCATAGCGAATGTTGACAAGAACAGAATAACACCAGCTTCATCCTTTTAAAATTCAGTTTGTTTTGTTTTAAAATGAAAGATTAACCGGTGTGTTTGGACTAACTCGTGTTTTTCTTCTCCTGTTTTCCTTCAGGCCTCTGGAAACCACACCTTTGTCCAGCTGAAGTGAGGTTTGCCAAGCTCTTCATTAATTTAATCAGGTTTATTTAATGGACAAATGTGCATTACTATAAACAAACAGTATTTATATCTCCTCCCGATTGTCTCTGGGGGGAGTCTGAGTTGAAACCATCTTGCTGTCGACAATCTAAGCTCATCCTTGCCAACTATTGCGGTACCATCTTAGCACTTCAAAATAAAAGCCTCATGCAAAACCCGTTTAAACTCCATGGATCACAATTGCTGAGGGGAAAATTGACGCATTTGAAGTTACCGTTGTTAAGCTAGTCCTTCCACGGGTCACCGCTGCTCTGGGGAGGTTTAGAAGCGTTAAGAGTCATTGCATGTTAAAGTCTTTTTGGCATGAATTTAGAACGCAGAGTTCTGTGTATCCTAATTTTCTTAGTGTTTGTGTTGCCTCCTTACCTTGGCCTAGACAGCAAAATGTTTTGTTTTCCTGTAGAACCTTGGTCTTACCTCTGTGAAAGCTAGGCTGTTGTGTAAATGGCTTATCTCGCATGGACCTTGTGAATGCATCCCTACGTTCTGACAATCCCAGTCCTTATGATCATATCAATGTCTGTCATTATTTGAGCAAAAAAGGAAAGTACAAATATTTTTGTACTTTTTTTTGCGTAATGTATATTTATGCATTTTTGTGCAACTAAATAATGAACCTGTATAAGTTGGATGTTTAGTCGTCTCTTGTGTTTTTTGGTGTTAATTTTTTGATCCTATAATCCTGTTGAAGTAGTTTTAAAGAAGAAAAAGTGCAATTTGTTTAAAGGGGAAGTGGATATCTGTCAAAAATAAAAAATAAATGGAAGTATTCTGAAGGTGGCTTGTGCCATTCTGCTAAAATGAGATTGCTGTAAAACGATCTTTTCAGAATGTGAAACTGGACTACAAACGTAAAGGGTTGCTTTTTGGGGGAGGGGGGCATTTTGAAATGGGAAGCAGGATTAGACTGATGGAGGAATTTAGTTTGTGGTTTAGAAACATGTTTGTCTTTGTATCTGCTGTGCATAAGATGTAAAAAAAATAATAATCCCATCTTATGAATAAAAGAAGTGAATGCATATCTCTGGGCATCTGTCATTTGTCAGTGCGGTGACCAATCAAAGCTAAACGCTCACAGAAATGTGGACATCAGATGTTGGCATCAATAATTCAACTTTTCATTTGTAATGCACCACTGCATGAGTGTCTCTTTGCATCATGTGTGGCTCTGACCTCCACACTCTGCCCTCATGAGCTGGTAAGACGCTCCGCTCAGCCGACCGTGACGGATCCTCCAGGGACTCTTAAGTGACTGTTTCTCAATACGACCAGCTGCCTAATTGAAGTGGTGACGGTGCTGCTGGTTAACTGTAAACATGTGGCCATACTGTGCTAATTAAGTTAAACAGGATTGGCATTGAGTCAGATGCTGCCTTTACATCTGACACAATACCAATGATGGCTTCATCACAGCGGCACATTTACAGTTTTTAGCTCCACATTAAGCATTCTTTTATTAATAAAACGCAGCAAAACATGCTTCCGGTTAATTTAAAATGGAGAATAGCCATTAAAGTTAAACCTTTAATGTCTGAGTACGTTGCAAAATGCACAGATTTACATACAAATCTACAAATATTGTATTTATTGCATTTGCTCCTTTACTCTGTTTTTTTTTACACTGTAAACATCATATTTGTGTTTCAGGTTTCTTGGTAAGATCAAACCAGACTTTTAAAGACATCACCCTGAAATAATAAACATTTTCTGAGCTATATCAGAAAAATAATCCTCGCATTAAAAGGAAATAATGTAAA
The DNA here is from genome assembly GCA_900302755.1 of Chromis chromis. Lineage (NCBI taxonomy): Eukaryota > Metazoa > Chordata > Actinopteri > Pomacentridae > Chromis > Chromis chromis. The sequence continues at coordinate 4,361 of OMNN01089975.1, forward strand.
TGATAATGAAAATAGTTCTAAAAACAACAGACCGTTCCCGAGAAGTAAATATGTTGCATGTTTCTTGGTCAGATCAAAGCAGACATTTAAAGACATCACTCTGAAATAAGACATTTTCTGAGATAAATTAGTAAAATAATCGACAGATTAAATGGAAATAATGTGAATGACAGTGAAAATAGTTCTAAAAACAACAGACTTTGCATGTTTCTTTGTCAGATCAAACCAGACATTTAAAGACATCACTCTGAAATAATGGACATTTTCTGAACTAAATTGCAAAAATAATCCACAAATTAAAACAAAATAATCTAAATAACAATAAAAATAGCCTTCAGTGCTCTTAAAAACAAAACATAGTCAGTTCCCAGGAAGCAAATAAAGTCAAGAATCAGCCGTTTGCCCTTCATGGAAAAAAACGGGTCATTTCACATCACTTTCACACAGAATATTTGGATTGACATGAAATCAATAGAGAGCGTGAAGATGAGGATGCTCCAGATTGAGAGGCAGAGCGTTTCCTTTTCTCTGCTGTTTACATCTGCAGACACAAAGCTGCAAAACATATACTGCCCCCTCTGTTACTGGAACCTGTAAAGGTTGAGCAGAAAGTAGAGATGGAGATGTTCTGTATAAAACACAATTTTAAATGAAGGCAACTGAACCTGCGTTAGTTTCCAAAAGGCCTCTTCAATTTTAATTGAAGTTAGAATTGAAGGAGCCTATTTAGGTGAGACATCTTCAAGAAACTCAAGCATGTATTTAGAAAGTCATTCATGGATAATCATCTGAATGGATGACTCTAGATAAAGGAGGGCTCATGATTCACATCATCAAAGAAGAGGGTGTAAGCATCCGTGTTTTTTGTTGTTGTTTATATATATATATAGTTTTGATCATCAGATTCCAGACAAATGTGGAAGAATTTCTTTTGCATTTCTTCTCATATTTCAATCATTTCTGTCAGTTATATGTCTGGTCTAGATGTAGAAAGATGTACTTTTTGTGTAACTGGTGCATTTGTGGGTCATATCACCATATTATGTTTTTAAAAATAGTGCAGCATTTGTGCATTTATCAAGTTTCTTAATTATGCCAAAATGTTTTTTAAAAATGCCTGGAAGAAAAAAAAAGAACTGCAGGAGAGTTCATAAAGGAGGCCTGGTGATTGTTTTTCTTTTTTATGCAGGACTTTGTCACCCTCTACTGGCTCAACTTCAACATGAGCAGCAGGCAGGAAACAGCTGGAGAGAGCAAACAACACCTGGAAGATATACGGTTGTGTACAAAAATTTACATACACTTGTAAAGACCATGTATATAATGGCAGTCTTCAGTTTCGAAAGACTCCTATAACTATGACTTTCCTTTGATGGAATCATTGAAACAGCATCTTTATCACAAAAAAATAATGCAGTTTGGTTCTTTTGCATAAGTTTATTATATATCTTTTGGAAATATGGCAAAATCTGCTGGATCAAAAATATACTTACAGCAATGCTAATATTTGGTTAAATGTCCCTGGGCCATTTTCACCTCCACTAGGAGCTTTTGGTAACCGTCGACAAGCTTCTGGTTGTATCTTCAACCACTACTCTTGACAGAATTGTTGCAGTCCACAGCTTCTTGATGGGGTTTAAGTCAGGACTTTGGGGAGACCAGTCTAAAACCTTCATTCTAGCCTGATTTAACCATTTCTTGACCTCTTTTGATGTGTTTGGGCTCATTGCCTTGTTGAAACACCCAACTGTGTCCAAGACCCAACCTTCTGGCTGATGATTTTAGGTTTTCCTGAAGAATGTGGAGGTAATCCTCCTTCTTCATTATTCTGATTACTTTGTGTAAAGCTCCAGTTCCACTGGCAGCAAAACAGCCCCAGAGCATAATACTGCCACCACCATATAGGTAATAATAAATAATAATTTAAACTTTATTAATCCCCTTGGGGAAATTCAACCCCTCCTACTATACATACAAGTAGCAGGAGCAGTGGGCTGCCCCAGTGCAGCACCCGGGGAGCAGTCGGGGGTTAAGGGCCTTGCTCAAGGGCCCAACAGTGGCTGCAGTGGGATTCAATCCCCTGACCTTCTGATCAGTAGTCAGGGGCTTGACCTGTTGTGCCACCATTGCCCCTGGTGTTCTTGGGGTTAAAGGCCTCACCTTCTCTCCAAACATATTTCTGCCCATTGTGGCCAAATAGCTCAGTTTTTGTTCCATCTGACCACAGAACAGTAAGGTTCTGCTTGTAGAGGAAGAACTTCCTTCTTCATGGCAGCCTCTCAGCTCATGTTGATGTAAAACACTGTGGACATTGTCAGCTGTGTTCCAGCAACTTCTAATTCATTGCAGACCAGCTTTTTGTTGATTCTTGGTTGACTCTTGACCATCCGGACTGATCGTCTCGTCTCAGCAGGTGACTTGTGTTGTTATAATATTCTTTGTCCTCACTGATGACATTCTGCTGCCTAACAGATGTTTTCCTCTTGCAGATGAATACATTTTATCCAGACCTAATTTCAAATAAGTGACGTCTCCCGCCTCTGATTACATTTTCACAAAACATTTCTTATTGTCTTCAGGTCAAACTGCTGTTATCTGCTGTGGGTTCCTGGAACCTTTAACCATCTTCACCCTGCAGCATCTTTGAATCTGAACATCCTCCTCTTCCTGTTGTTACTTTATCAACAGTTAAATGTGATGGGTTTGTCTTTTGGTGTTTGGCTAAAAACTCTTAGACACTCTGGGTGATAAAGTTCAGATTTGTGTATTAGTTTAAAGCAGCAGTTTTGCAAACTCACATTCACTGACCAGTTCATATTGTTGTGGTTCTTACAAGGAGGCATAAAGGGTGAGCAACCCTGTAAACAAAGGACATGGGGCCATAAGAATTACCTTATCATGACCAGTTCAGTCTGCAGGTCAGTGGTCACTTGTCATCATCAGGTAATGCAGCTTCAGTTTTCAACCTTTTTGGGTCATAAATGTGGATGAAAATATCTCATTCTCTATTTTTAGTAGAGTTTTAAATAGAGATAATGTCTGGAAATATCCACACTTTTTGCACCTTCTACTTTATGCACCTTTTTCTCATTTGCTCCTTCTATTTATATAGTGAACCTGTATATACTGTATGTTCACAAACAACTGCACGTTTTGTGCACTTTTTGCACTACTTTAAACCGTTATATTTTCATGTATGTTCAGCAATGTGCATATCCATCAGTTTTACTACTGTTTTTATAGCTCTGAATACACCAAATAAGCTATCCTTACAACAATAAGACACTGTTTTCATGGATTACACTTGTATGTACTATTTTTCTCCTATATTTTTACATTTTGTGCTTTCACATTTCTTACTGTACTTTTTAAAAACAAAACTGTTGTCTGATTTTGTGAATGCACTGGCAGGATTGCTGCTTAATTTTGTTGTACACTGTGCGATGACAATAATGAAATTCTTTTATAAATGGTAAATGGTCTGCACTTATATTGCACCTTTCTACCTTAGTGGTACTTAAAGTGCTTTACAATGTGTTTTGCATTCACACACACATTCACATACCGATGGCGACAGACTTCCATGCAAGGTGCCTGCTACTGGGAGCAACTTCAGGTTTAGTGTCTTGCCCATGGACACTTCTGAATGTGGAGGGGCTAGGGATCGAACCGCCAACCTTGCGATCATTGGACAACCTGCTCTAGCACCTGAGCCACAGATGCCCTAAATATGTTTTGGCATCTTTCACAGGCCTGATGTTATCTTCATTCAGGTGCACAGTTTAAAGCAGCTGGGGCGTCAAAGACGTTAAAGAAGTCTGGCTGAGGAAAAGGCTTCTTCATCATTGACACCATTGAATCGCACACTTTGAGTTTTACTTGTACTGGAAGAAAGTTACTTTCTCGTTACATTAGTGTAATAGTTAGTGTAATAGTCTCCTGCTTTCAGGAAGAAAGGTACCGGAGCCTCCAGGCCTGCTCCAAAAGACTGCTGGACAGCTTCATCCACCAGGTTGTCAGGAAGCTGAACTCTGCCCACTGTCCAGGGGGCATTGTGTCTGTACATTATATCAAAATCTGCAATCTGTCTTCACTTACTGAACCATTTGCACTACTGTACATCACTGCTACCATATTTGCACTACCATCACCTCAATAAGCTCTCACTGTTTTGCACTACCACCACTGTACATAGGTTGATTTTTATATATTTTATTTTATTTTACTTTATTCTATATACTAATACGAAGGTGAGAGAGAAACGGCTTTTCAGTTCCTCTGTATGTCCTGGATATATAGAAAAATTGACAATAAAAATCTTCTATTCTATTCTATTCTATATTCTGGGTTTTATCACAGAATGCATTGGGAAGAAGATATTTGGATACTGATAGACCATCATGTGAGCAGGTAGAAATAAATATGAGATAAGTCAAGTGAAGATGATATGCAACTGTATTGATCCTGAAGGAAATGATTTTGCCAGACATTGGTCAGAAAACAAAATTACATAACATTACAATTAATGCAGTACCTGCAGAAAAGCTAAATGATATGTAGTAAGTATGATACATTACTAAAAATAAAAACAGGTAAGCTAAAATGAGATTAGATTAGGAATCTAAGAATACTGGCAAAGATTCTAAAGTAGTACTATTATGCACAATAATGAAATATTGCACATAGTAAGTAAGTAAGTTTTATTTATATAGCACATTTAAACACAGTACATACTGACCAAAGTGCTTTACAAAGTTAAAAGTACAGTAAAAAAAAAAAGAAGAAAAGAAGAACAAGACAAACACAAACGATTTAAAAAGAACAAGACATACTCAAAAACAACCCTACTGACACACATGATAATGAAATATGAAGTAAATAAGATAAAACTTAATTAATCCTTACATAGTATGAGAATAAATACAGTGCCTAGTAGGAAAGCAATAAGATATAAGTACATGACTTAAAAAAAGAAGCTAGAAGTTAGCTAAAATAAAACTAGAATAGAGAAGGTAACATTATATTTAGAAAATACTAAGAAAATTAATCTAAATCACGTGCAAATGTCCTAAATACTAAAACTAATCAGATCCGGTGTCGTTTTTAAAAAATAAAATGGAGTTTAAACTTCAGTGACACGTGACGTCGGTCTGCTCTTTGATGTGGAGCACGAGAACACGCGGAGGTCTCGCGGCGTCGTGATTCGCGCAGCGCACGTTCACTAAATTAGGTCTAATTAAAGCGATAAAAATGACCTTTCGCCGCAGGAGCACGTTAATATTGTGGCTTTTCTTTTAGACTGAGTGTCCACGACATGGCGTTTTCTCTGGTGAGTTGAAAACGACTTTGGAAAAGTGAATTAAGTCAAGTTTTGAGGCCTCGCAGTCATTTGACCTTTTGTGTGCCTCGTTTGCATGTTAAGCAACTCGCTTAAACGTGTCGGAAAACTTAATTTAACTTCGTCTCTTGTGTCTAAACTTCGAGTTTGACTTTGAACATGAGTTGTGGGTTAATTTTTTGGTTCCCTCCTGCAGAGAAAAGATGCCCGCAGGCCGGACAGCCCGGACTCCGAGTCTCCGGCTCTGTCCACCTGCAGCAACGCGGACATCTTCCGCAGGATGAACACCATGCTGGGCAACGCTCTGGACTTCACCGGGGTCTGCACCACACCCAACAACAGCAAGAAGCCCGACCTGCTCAGCGGTAAGACTTTGGAGGAGGACAAAACCATAAAAGATGAAGTTTGACACCATGTTGTGTTGAGTTTGGAGCTGCAGCCATGAAGTTGAAGAAATGCTGCAACAGCACCTGACTAAAGTTGAAGTAGACCCCAAAAATATAGTCTAAAGTCTGGCCTTTGTTGCATTTAAGCGCATTATGATATTTTATTGCGGAATTGAGGAGTTTCTGCTCATTCTGGCTAAAGTTGAACGAGTTCTGCAATGAGCACATTACTGAAGTTAAAGCAGACACCAAAAACACAGTCTAAAGTTTGACCTTCGTTGCATTTAATTGCATTTTAAAATAAAAATATTTTGAAACTGGCTTTTTCTTGCACATTTAAAATGCCTAAGTGCTGTTTTTACATCCTAATTTTCAGGATAATATTACCTTTGTCTTGGTTTAATTGATCTTGTAGTTAAAGCTGCAATGAGAACCTCACTGAAGTTGAAGCAGACACCCATATAAAGTCTAAAGTTTAGCCTTAGTTGCATTTAGTTGCCTTTTTAGAATATATCCTTGTAATATCGAGTATTTTCTGCACAATAAGGGTTAAATGGTGTCAAGGCCTCACTGACTGAAGAATATTGCCAAGTCTAAGAGTTCTGTTTTCATTATTGGTTACAGTATCTTCTTTTAATAGATCTTGTGGTTAAAGCTGCAACAGTTCATCAAGTTATTGTCAACTTTTGAATTTATCGCTGCCGATAATCGTAATCAACCAACTGATTTGACTTATTTATTTTGAACAAAAACAGTAAATTCTCAGAAATGTGACTGGTTTTTCTGGTTTCTTTAGTCCCCTGTGACGGTGAATTGAATCTCTTTTGGGCTTTGGGAAACATTTTTCATAATTTTTTAGTAACTAATGTATCAATTGAGAAATTATTAAACCATTTGCTGGACAGCGAAAATAACCATTAGTTAGGGGCAGTGGTGGCCTATTGGTTTGTGATGCGAACTTGTAACCGGTGGGTTCGAGCCCCCGGACTTGCAAGAGGTTGAGGTGGGAAAGTGAGAGTGACCACTTGTCCCAGTCACCACCACTGTGGGCCCTTGAGCAAGGCCCTTAACCCCTGACTGCTCCCCGGGTGCTGCACCGTGGCAGCCCACTGCTCCTAGTATGTATAGTTAAGGTTAACTTTAAAGTGGATGGGTCAATGCAGAGAAGGATTATTATTATTTAAAACTCCCGAAACAGCAGCAAACCTTTGCGAGGATGGAAGAAAGTGCAACATTTCTCCAAGGTGAATACCAGACCACTCTGAACAAGAATGGAATTCCCCTTAGCATGTATACTGAAGCTTGGTGATCAGAGGCCATCACAGAGAGTGATCCTAAGCCTAAGTTTCAGTCAACTGTTCAACTGATCAACTGTTCAGTTACTTGATTCAGTAATCATTCCTTGACTGTCTCTGAGTGGCCATCTTAAGTCCCTGGATTTGAATCCTACTGAAAAGCATGTAGGACCTGAAGTGTCAGTACAGATCATCTAGAAGCCTTTGACCATGAGGAAATGTTTTAAAATAGTATAGCTTCATCAGAAGCTTGTAACAAACTACCAGGGACATTTATTGGGGGTCATAAAGGATACAAATGTTAATTATTGCCTTGTGGCTAAATAATTTATCCAATGAGTCTTGAGCAACTATTCCTATCTAATAGTTACTACACCTCATGCAGCCTACAGTTCACTAGCTAACTATACAAATGCACATTCCCTGGAAGCCAGAGTCTACAGAACAACTCAGTCTACTTATTTAAATATAGAATGATCAGATAAAGAAAAGGGACACTGATTCTGTAAAGAGCCATATTAATGGAGAGCTGAGAAACATCACCAACACCTGCGTGATCAGTCTGCCTTAGTACCATCTGTGGATGGATGGATTGAACCTTCACAATTAAAAAAAGATTGTGGCTATAAGTAATGACTGAGATACAGAGGACCAAAGCATAGTAGGTACAACATGACAGTATGTATGGAGTTAATGCTGTGGAGAGGAGGTCAAAATAAAACCAGGCAGGCTTTTAATTAGATTTACTTACAGTCAGGAAATTAGAAAGGGAAAGGACTGTCTCTACTACAGTATACACAAAGACATTGTTATCACATTGTTATATACTGTAAGTATATTAGGACGCTGTGCACTGATACACTCCTTTCTCTACCTAATAAAGGTTCACATATGCACATACCCCTGCTCAGTACACAGATCATGACTAATGTTGCATATAGCAGCATATTGTATTTGGAAGTTGAAGTTTTCTGACTTGAAACATACCAGACACCCGGTCCAGGACTTCAGCCAGTGTGGTGGAGATTGGCAGATGGAGGGTGCGGTACTTGTGGCCTGCTCCATACATGGGATGTTGGATCATGTGGCTGGTGGCATTGATGCGTCCTTTGTATAACTGACAAGTAAAAAACAAACATCAAGCTTTGTGTTAGCATGTTACAAAAAAGTAATGATTAGCTTAGCTACAGTAACTGCAAAGTATACTGGGGACACATATTGTTTCTGTGGTCTAGATATGGCAACAGTCAAATGTCTAGGAGATGTTTTTTTAGAGGTTCAGATAGTCTCCGAATTTTTGTCATGTGACTGATGGTTGCAAGTCCCTCATCAGTTCCATCGACAGTAGCAGAATTGTTTCTTTTTCAAAGGATCTGGTTAGTGCCGATGTCTTATTTTTGCAGAATTTTTAAGTGAGACATGGAGAAAGAAGGACTGTTGAAAATGAATGGTGTAATTTTGCAGATATTTTAAAATATACGATGACTTTTTAGGGCTCAGAAGGTTCATTTCAAACTTTTCTTCTAATCAATTCACGTGAGAAGTAAAAACATACTTGAGTATTACAAAAAACAGACACCAGCATCATCTTCGAAGGTTGTCAGCCATCCAGCTCATGGTGTCTTCAGTAAAGTCAATAAACTGTATTTCTTGCGCCATCTGGTTTTTTAGCACACACCTAACTCCTTGCAAGTAACCAAAATTAAAAGGAGTCATCCTTTCAGCAGCACAGTAAATATCTATATGGCACCTGAAGCTGAAATGTGTTGTCTGGACCAACTAAACAACCTTGTCCCCTCCAGTTCCCTCTGCAAGAAAGAACAGCCTATAATACTGAGAACAATGAAACTGCTAGAACGCTGAGACGGCTTGGTTTGGGTAATTAAAACCATTCTCTCTACACCTTGCCCCTAGACACACCTACACACATGCACACTCCTAAAATAGCTTTTCTATCAACCAATCATTGAGCTGTGTGAAATATAGAGCATAAAAATGTCACTGAGGACGCAGAATAGCAGGCATGAATCAGTCTCTGGGGATCACTGTGATGGAAAAGGAGGCTTCTCCTTCGTATTGCTGCACTGCTCCCTTGTGGTCACAGCTAAACACTACATTAATCATTTATGCTTGGCATCGTCAGTTCATTCGGTTTTAACAACGTGACAGAACTCATGGTTTTTCATTAATATTATCATGACAGCCATGTATGTTGTCACCATCAGAGAGTATAATCTGCTTGGACCTCCAATGATGATGTCTGACTTGGGCTACATCTGCTTGCTTTCTACTTAGCTTTCCTAGAGTAAAAGACATTGGACGCTGTTAGATCTTGATCAATCCCGTCTCTATGTCTGGATACTTAGTTAAAGCTAATGTGTAGCTCTGTGTGTAAATGTGAGCTGTACTCTCATTCTTTAGAGACACTCGTGGATCTTACCACTGTCTGATGCTGCAAGTTTGTAATAAACTATGAAGAAATATTCCTAAACAGCTGGAAACTAAACTTCCATTCTGTGTGTGAAGCTCACCTGTCTGGGGTGAAGACATGTAGGCCTACACAGCAAACCTGCTGTCACATTAAGTTACTGGCCCTGTTCTGTGTGCAAATGTGCACAGTTCTCTCTCTTTGAAGATGCACATATAGACCCTGCTGTTGTCTGATGCTGCAGGTATTAAACAAACTCATAGGTAATAGTTCTAAACAGCTGGAAGAAATACACTTTAGCTCGTCTTAGCATCATGTGGGGAAAAACACAGATTCCCTTTATTTTTGGTGAGTCTCATTAATCTTTAAGCTGCTTGTGTCTGAAATTGTACAGCAAAGTCAGTGAAAAGGGTGTGTTGTGATTTTGGCACACAAACTGGGATTAGGCGTCAGTTTGTGATCTTTTCAGACGAATATTAATGCTGAAATGTGGAAAAATCCTTCCCTAAATTACATCCTATAACTCCAAGTACCGCTGCTTGTGCAGGTCTATCCGTTAATATGAAGTTCAGACGTGTCTCATGTTGAAAGTGATACAGAAAAGTAACAATGCTGGCACAACTCTCATGCAAATGTGACCAAGGTGTGCATTCAGACATGAAGCTGATACATTAAATTGCCTTCAGATTAACAGAATGGAGTGAATGTCTGAAAGGGCTTTACTTAGTCGAGTGTAATGCCATAAATAAGTAGTGGCTTTTGGTTTGATTATCTTCACACATTTAAAGTGCATCCATGTGTGGTGGTGAAGTGAAGCTGCTCAAAGAGGGCAACATATTTTCAAATTCTGGAGGTTTTTTTTTGCCCCTTGCAGGTTTCTGGCTACTCGAGATGTGTACGTTCAAATGTATTCTGGTTTGTACACAGTGTGGAAGTGGCACTGAAGCAAAATTTGTCTCCAAAATACAGGTTGGTAACAGCAAAGTAATTCCTCATTAACGGATGTCATGATAAAAGAGATAACACATGACGAATGATATATAAAAGCAAATGTTCCTTCTGCATTTACACTGGAAGCGCAGTGAACTGAAGATATGTGTAAAACATGTCTACAGACACTCACAAAGATGCTCACAACAAGCTATGTTCATTTGAACACTAAGCAAACTACCTGGTTGCTAATATTGTTGGGAAACTGGTTGGTGATTCTACCTGCTCTGTAAAGCTGTTCCCAGCCAGAACTGAAAAAAGTTCTCTGTATTATTTGGAAAGGAGAGTGAGCAGATCATTTAACAACAGAAAAGGTTACCCACCGGACAGGGAGACTGTAGGAAGACGGTGACCTTCTCATCCTCCAGCATAAGTTGCAGAAAAAGCCTTCGAATGAAGCCTGAGATGTTTCCAGAAATCGGCACGTTGCCTCGCTGAGGAGCAGACTGGAAGAGTTCACAGAGAACCTGCAGCCAGAAGAAACAAAGTCTTAAGATACCACGAGGGGTTCCTACTTCCTTCAGAAACATTTTCAAACATGATTAGCAGTGACATTTGAAACCCTCATAATCTATTGCTTTTTTTGTTAAACTCAGATGTCAAAACTCAATCCCTGGTGATTCAAAGAAAGTAAAAGCCATTCACTGAGTGAAATTTAAGAGCAGACCTGCGCCATAAGTCGCTGGTTGTTAGGGTGGCAGGAGATGCACTGAAGAAAGAAGGCCACTGTGGCATTCTCCAGAGCTGTTCTCTGCTGGGTGGTGAGCCCTCCTGTCTGCCCAGAGGAGGCCAGGGAGAAGCGTGACCCTGAAGGCTGAGGCTGGGATGGAGGGGGGCCAGCTGCAGATCCAGAGCTCAGAGGCTGACAGCCTGAGCTGGCACCAGCACTAGCACTGGCACTGGAGTGGCACAGCAGGAAAAGCAGCGCCGTCCACAGTGGGTTCACCTCTGGTCCTCCTAGCCAGTCTTTCATAGCGTGACTGTTGCCTACTTCTGTGAGAAAGCGCAGCACCGGAGCGGCCAGCTCTGCAGCCAGTGGTGGCCTGTGTGAGGATGAAGAGGGCGAGTGGTAGTGGTGATGGTGGTGTCGTCTCTCAGCATGACCAGAGGGTAGAGGGAGGTCGGCGAGGGTCAGGAGGCCGACACAAAACTGAGCCAGGCTGCGAACCAGCAGTGAGGGTAGGCCCGAGTCCAGCAGCTGCTCTATTGCTCCGGGAGACTGAGAGGCAGCTGCCAGTGTGGTTAACTGGGACTCGGACAGATTAATGGGTGGTCTTGCATGTTTAGAGTCATCTGTTAGTCCTGCGGCATTGGTGTTGGCATCATGCTGCTTTTTGCCATCGTCGGTCATGGAGAGGTGGCGGTGCTGGGCTTGAGAGTGACTGGCGCTGGGCACTGAGACAATCCCCATCCAGGACATGAGCAGGGAGAAGTAACTAGGGTGGATGTGACACATGGAACACAGCAGGCTATCCACGGCCTTCTTTAGCACAATGTTGCATGGCAGCGACATGGACCAGTTATACAGCAGCCTAAAGGAAAGAACAAGGAATTGAATCAATAATAATAATAATAATAATGTCCAATATCACTGACTGTCTAATGTTTGCAGCTGAAACAGTTAAGTCAATATCATTTTTAAGAGAGATATTGTATTAAGTTTGCAAATGTGTGCAAAGCATCTGTGTATAATCTCAATATGAGACAAGACTATGACTCACTCAAAGAGCTCTCTGTTGAGCAGTGCAGGGAGGTCATAGTCAACCGGCAGCTCATAGCTGTGCCACAAGATGGCCGCCACACAGTGGAGGTGGGATGGCGACGGCATAAGGAGACCATACTCCCTTGATGAAGCAGAGGAAGAGCCAGCACCAGTGTATCCCATCGGCCCACTCATCTTATGGGCCGCCACTCGGGAAGAGTCATGGACCCACTGGAGAAGAGCCTGGATCCTAGAGGGTTAAAATTCAGGGCTTTGATAAATAAGTCAACACAAAGTTTGGAAAATCTCCTGAGTCCCTGTGTGTGAGCTGCCTCACAGAAGAATTGATATGCAACAAGCACGACCAGCTGACAGTAAAAGATGACAAGGAGCATGTAAGGACGCTTTTTACTATCAGCTTATGAGTCTGTCTGGAATATCACCTTGAAAGAAGACAACCACTAAGACACAGTCTCATTGGTTGTCATTGGTTGTGTAAAAGCACAACAACCAATGAGACACTGTGTCATTGGTTGTTATGCTTTTAGGGAAGATAAACGGACACTTTGAGCCAAGTTAAAGATTGGATGCTTTAAGTACCTGTCTTTGGTTCCAGAGTCCTGTGTGGTGCCCAGCTGGTACAGAATGTCAATGGTGGAGTCTGAGGAGAGGCCGTTCAGTCGCCCAAACAGCAGAGGACTGTTCAAGTCTTTAAGGACAGAAACATAGATGATCATTAGTGTGGCTATTAAGCTGGACAGCTTACAGTCTACATTGGTTTTTATTTACCTTTAACACACATGGCATAGCTTTTATATGTTTTACATTTTTCTGGAGATGTACAAATGACTGCAGCATACCCCACTGTGTGACGTTCATTTAGTAGACAGTGTGTTGCTATGGTAATGTTTCATGGTTTAAGTGTTGGTGATCTTAGGTTACATTAATACCTTTATTACCTAATGGGGCAAAACAAGACCTGAAATATGACCTTGTCTTTTTATTACAAACCCCTTAAGGCAATAAATGAGAACATTTCAAGACTTTTGGATGCTTTTTAAGAACCTGTGGATGTTCTGCCTATAGTTCAAATCATCAGCACAGTGCCAGGGCGTGTCACTCACTAGCAGGGTCGGTGCCAGAGGCAGCACAGTTTCTCAGCAGAATGTCAATGAGTTTCAGTCCGATGCGAGTGGACTGCAGGCCGATCTTGACCAGCACGGCCTCAATGTTAGGCGAGTGCATGCCACAGTACGGTGACATGAGCAGTGCAGCGCAGGTCTGCAGAAGGTTGGCGGTGGGTGCTGCTGCACTGGCCATCATGGCCTCCAAGTCACTGACATGGGTCAGGCAATGGTGGAGAAGACGCAGCCACCCAATGCTGTATGGGGAGAAAGAAAAGGTCAACAACATCAACATCTTATGTGAATGGACAAGCTCTTGATCTGGGATCCATTACTGGTACCTGGTTTTAGAGACCTGATCCTCAGAAGGCAGAAAGGGGTTGTTGACGGTTGCAGAGGAAGTGTTACCGAATGCTGTCAGACCCAAGAGTTTAATCTGAGACAGACCCAAGGTGCTAGCATCACGAGGCCGGTGCAGTCTCAGACAAACAGCCGAGGCAACTTCTGCCTTCACCAGCTGGATCTTTATGTATGTCAAGCCGCTGGTGATGACCGGCGTGGAGAGAGGCAACATGTTGACTCCATCAGCACTGATCTCCACTGAGACTGAGGATGGGCAAGCTGTTTGGTAGGAGAAGGGGACACAGAAAACATCAAGACATAGCCAGGAGTTTTCAGGCAAATGAGATGAAAAGCTTTTGTTTGTTGCAAAGTGACGGGAACACACTTCTAAGTGCCTAATGCACTTTTTATTACTAATGCTAAACTGGGTGCTACTCACTGGCTAGAGAGGCCAGGTGTGGCTGGATGTGGAGCTCCTTCAGCAGCACAGCAGCAGGAAGGTGGATAGTGAGGTCACACCAGGCCTCCTCCGGCAGGAAGATGTAGGACCATGCTGCTGAGCGGGCACGGCGGTGGGGTGGCGTGGCCTGGAGGAGGACCTCTGCCGGCTGCGCTGTGGGGCTGCTGGATGTGATGGTGCCTGAGAAGGGACAAACAGATCATTGCAGATCCGAGAAGATTTGGAGTAAGGTTACAAATTCTATTACAGTAAGAAAACTGTCCCATAGCATGTAACATATAGAATAAAACATGACTTAAAGCACCTAAAGGAGCAAAGTTGTGGAGCCCCTCTGCATTGTCTGGCTCTGACGTCATCACTCTGGCTTTGAGGTTGCCATCTGATGCCTTTCCAGGACCTGAATCCAAGAACTTCATAATGGTGGACACCATGCTGCGTGCTGTATTCACAATGGCTCTGGTACTTGTCACCATGTTGTTACAGATCAACTGCACACCACCTAGTTAGGGACAAAAGTTATGGTTCCTTATATATCAAGTACTGCAAAAACCACTACAGTGCTTATGTTTGTAAACCTGTGCTTCTGTTTCTAGAAAAATTGAACTAAGGAAAACTTTGTAAGCTTGTAATGTTGTGCAACCAGTGGGGAAGAAGTGATGCCAGATGAATTTGAGTGCATTATTAAGAAAGTAAAACTTTTGTTACCCAAATGTTCCCTGTGGCATTAAAATAATTCTAGTAGTACTATGAATGTAAACAGTAACATGGATAGAAACAATGCTGGATTTGAATTACTTTTTAAATAGTTCAAATAAATAAATAAAAACATTGTTGTTTTTGTTGCTCAGCCTAAAGACACATTTAATCTTAACATTGGGTTAAGTCAAGTACAAGAAGAAAGCACAATAAAGTGTTGTGTATACACCCACCCATGTCATGGAAGGCCTTCAGAGCCTCGCTGGTGTCCAACACTCGGAGGATGAACCATAGAAGAGGCTCAGACAGCTGACATGTAGAAAGAGACCCCTAAAATACACACGTTTAAGTTTTGGCAATGCTCTGTATTTGCTTAAGAGGTACTTTAATATCATATGGTCAAAGTCCACGAATACCAGCAGGCTGATGCTCACCTGTCTGCCCATGTAACCACAGGCCATGTATGTGAGGATGGGCTGCAACATGACCTGGACTGAGGTGGCCCTCTTGCTGAGAGTGGTGAGGATGGTGAAGAGACCATCGCCCACTGAGATGGCATCCAAACCGCCATGAAAGTTCTCATGCTTGGTCAGGTGGAGACCGCTGGCTCCTGGAGAACAGAGACAACCGTCAGCATGAAGGGATATGGAATTGTTTTAATCTGGCTTGTCAAAGGAACAATTCACCCACCAGTAAAAAATGTCATTATTTATCAACACATCCTCTTACAGACCAAAGGTTGAATTTAAAAACAGTGAAACAAATTGTTGTAGTGATATGATCAGTAAGCTTATGTTAATGGTAAATATATGTCACTTGTGGCCACATTGGTTGCTATTACACAGACAGTGGAACTTTAACTTCCTACAACCCTGTATTTAAAGCAGCAGCTTCAGATGTGTTCGCCTCTTAGTGGCAGCTGAAAACACAATACAGGTGAAAATGTTAGCAAAAAGAAGTCTGCCTTTTTAAGCTTCTATATGCAGCTGTTTGTACCCTCTGATGAATTTATGTCAAGTATTTACAGTCATTTTACTCCCCCTAGTATATTCTGAACCTCTTTCTAGGACCACAATGCAAAGACACAGTTTGTAGCTACCATGGACCCCTGATGGAAAGTCAGTGAGGTCATTATTTGTCTCAAACACTTGCAAAAGCATTTATAATGCCAGCTAATGATGTTAAAATGTAGAACGGCTTTCCACACACTGCTGTTTGATTTCAAGGCCACGTTGAAGCTTTGTTTATTTTTCTTCTTGGGATTTAAAAAAAATGGCTGTCACCAAGTTTTAGTTGTTTTTTTGTTTTTGTTTTTTTAATCGTGATAATCCCACCCCCAGCCCCTGTGATAAGTGGCTCATGGTTCTAGACCAGCAAAGTGTTGGTGCCACTCTGCAACCAGTCTTCCTGGCTAAGAGTCAGTTCTTTGTCTGTCAAAACATGAAGAACTGGTTTGAGATTAGACACCAGCTCTGAACAAGCAATCAAACTGGAGTGGTGGTAAAAGGGTATATGTGATCCTTTCTCTGAAAGAAACGTGCCAGCTGCTGGAACTAATGTTGATGAGAATGGTGCATGTAAACCACAATCACAGACACAGGGCACAAAACCAAAGCTATGAGCTGAGAGAAGCTGAAAAGCTTGGAAGAACTGACTGAGCTAATCATTTTCCATGGCTTACCTATGATCATGGCCATGGCGCTGCTGTTGCACTGGCCCAGTGCTGACAAGATCTGGCTCATTATCTGCTGATTGGCTAGCACCAGGTCGGCCACACCTGCAGGAGGACCCTGACTAGATGCAGATCCACCAGCCACGCTTTCTTTGCTGCCACAGACCTTCTCCTCGTCTGACACGCTGCTGTCAGCTGCTCCGCTGCCGGCTGGCAGCAGCCGTCCACTAAACTCTCTGTCCCCAGACAGGGGCAGCTGCACCAGCACGTTGACCAGCTTGAGGAGGTCGAACATCAGCTGGTCACGTGTGGTCTCTCCACAGACGGCCTTTGCGTCTCCTGGCCGGATGATGTTGGCAAACAAACCCCCAAAACAAGCGCGGGCACCTACTGAGCTGTCTGAGCCACTCCGGGAAACCACCTTGTCTGAGCAGGTGATGTAGTGGTGAACCAAGAATGTGATGGACTCGATGACAGAGGAGATAGTTGCCACTGACACCACCTCAAAGTTCTGCTCAAGAGTAAACTCCAGCAGCTTCACCTGGGCGTCCAGCGGACCTTGGCCCGACTGGAAGGGACCCCTGAAGGGACAAGATGAACCATTAGTTCCCAAATACGACTCATAATACCACTCATTGTTACTGGTGTCACAATTATCAATTATCTGATAGGTGAAAGCATACCTCTCAGTAGACAGGATGTGCATAAGTTTGAGCAGGAACTCGCTGAACATCTGGGGACATGTGGAGGACAGGTGGACCTGCAGGCGGCTTAAAAACTCATGCATGGCCTGGGTGGCAGTGGGTCCCACCTGAGAGCTGTGCTGGCTTGTCCCATTGGTGCTGGTGCCAGACAGGAAGCGCACCAGGACATGAACCAGGGTGGGATCAGACACCATCTGTTGAGCGGTGCTTTCCTGAGAGCTCATCCCGTTGCTGGAGGCTGGAAGGTCCAACATAAGTGTCATATGAATTGTTCAACTCCAGAGAATAACATATCACCTACAGAATTATCAGGGCTTTGCCGTCAGTGAATACAGTACTGAGGTACAGTATACACACATAGAGAGAGTATTCAGATCATTTTATTTTCACTTTCCCCACTTTACTGTGTTGTAGACCATTAGGCTAGGTTTGTAGACTGAACTATTATCGTCCTACAGCGTTTGGCTTTCAATTATTTCAGTATACAGTGAGGATTACATGGCAGAGACTTAAAATCAGTCTGATACAGGTGATGCAAAGTTACTGTACATAATGGTGCTGCATGCTCATCAACTGGCTATTCAGGAATTAACTGAAATCCAAAATTCCAGAAGTGAATGCCAACAACACTGCATTTGTGAGGGCTATTTGTAATGTGCTGTGTATAGTGGAAAATCAAACATATAGAGAGAATATATATAAGAAATGTGACATAAACACTGACATGTGAAGGCTAAAAGTAGCTGCTCCCTACCATGTTTGAAGCTGAACATTTAGGGCTTTCACTTTTCATAGCTGATTAATTTGATCCAAGGTTTGTATCTGCACCTTGCACTACTGTAAATCATATCTATAAACATTTTTGTTCACATTCACTGACACCTTCCAATCCCCTGTCCAATAGATCAACATTTGAAGACACAATGACCATCTGTTTTATGAGACACACACATGATGTTAAAGAAACTGTCTTTAAGATGAGAACTGAACGTGTAAATATCTGACGGAGTTCTGAGGGAATCAAACAGGCACCGACAGCACACACAAAGAAACCAGGGAAGAAAGCAGTACTGACCACAGGCTTGCATGTTAGTCATCAGGGTGAGAGAGTGCAGCACCAGACACCATGTTCTCAAGGAAGTGTTGGGGTACCACGCCAGCACCGTCAGGAAACTGCTGATGGATGCTAAACACAGAGAACAAAATACAATATAAAACTATGTAACAGAATAAGCTTCTACAGATTGAATTAGAGAAAAGGAGTGGTGGAGTCCTGACCTTGGTTAAGTGGGATGGTGGGCACTCGGCTGGCATTGAACAGAAAGATGTCTGATCCGCTCTCTTCACTGCCTCCAGAGCATGTGTTGAGACTGAGCGTTAACCACAGCTGCAGCATGGACTCCAGCTGAGAGGGGAGAATTCATTCAGAGATCAGGGCTTCTGCAGTGTTTAATGCCTTAAAACCTTTTAGTGTCACACAGAATGCAATGTTGTGCCTTTATATGGTCATAAGTACCACAGAATAACAGAAGGTAAACAATAAGGCCCATGATTATTTACTTGGTTGGTGTTATAAGACCAACAATATTGAAATGATACCACAGCAAATATGTACAACATCAAGGAAAGTAATGGAACAACAGGCGAAAGAACATGGAACTTCTTTTTTATTATTGACTCTTCTGCAGGAATTCAAGCTGATATTTTGCTGTTTTGCATATGAAATGATGTTAATCTATTTTAACTGGTTACTTTTTGTAAACTGTAGACATTTTTAACCTTTATTTAAATTCAACTGCTAGATGTTTAACTATTAACAGGTTCTACAGAACGCCTGTAACATATTTCATTGCAAAAGCTGTCCAAAAGAGGTTTAAGCACATTTCAGCTAAAGCGTTTATAGGGGTGATAAGAGATGATATGAGTTTGTATGAGTGATGATAGCTGGTGCTGAAACCCTGCTGAGTGTTGTAAATTGTCATTCAGTTTGTTGGGCCCCCACGGTGCGGGTGCTGACCTGGACATGGTGGACCTGCAGCATGGAGAAGAGCTTGTTGAAGCAGGCACTCAGAATGGGGATGGACGAGGGTTGGACCATCAGACTGCTGCCTGGAGGGGAGCCTCCGCCATGGAGAGCTCTCAGCAGGGAGTCATCAGTCCCATTGGAGGCCTGGCTCACTGGAAGCCAGACAGAAAGCAAATCTTGTAGCTACGATATACACTGACTGGCATTGTATCCAATATTAGACCACTGGCTAAAATGGTTTGTCGGGGTTGCTGAGCACTTGGGATTCTGTTAGTGGAAAGGCATCTGTTACATGAGAGACAACTTCCCAGCTTTTTGGTGCTGTGTGGCTACCTGTGGATGAACTTGAAGTGAGGGCCTGAAGAATGGAGTCGGCCTGAAGAGTCGCCATCATTTTGAGCATCAGCTCCGCCTGCTGCTCCAGGCCTACTTCTAGCCGGGCATCCAGTGCTGTTAAACACACATACGGGAGCTCAAATGTTAGGCAAAGGTCAAAAATACACAGAAGTCAGGACAGAAAAGTAAAATCTCTTTAGACAAAACTGGGCCTCTGCTCACCCTGCGACACGGAGACTGACAGACCCTGTGACCCGGGCTTTTCAGCAGCAACTGGAGGTTTGGACACTGGGATACCAACCCCTCCGATGTATGGGTTGTACCCATATGTGCCATAGTCAGCACCCCAGTAGTCATACCAAGTGCTGCTTATAGGCTGAGGATGAACATGAGAGGAAGGAGGGATGACAAACATGAGGGCAACAATGAACTGACAGTTGACCATCATCCAATTCATTTCTACATTTGCCAAAAATGTTCATCTGCAAACATTAGCTCACAACTTAACTGGAGCTTAAGCAAGAGAGAATCTGTTTTTATTAAGCAAAACCTAACATCAATGATCACATAAGCATGCATAAAAACATTTAAACTGAAACAGTAACTAACAGCTAATGTGAGACATTTTAAAGAACCTATGGTAAGCTGCATTTCAGTGAGGTTTCAGGGAGTTTTTATTGTGCTTAAATATAAAAAACTTCTGGAATGATCTCAGTATCTAATTCATCTGCAAGAAGAGGCTTGTAGAACTAGCTACATTAAAACAGACAGATCTATTATTTGTAACTAATCAATAGATGCTGAAAAACACAAGAACTGTGCATCACTAGCAGCCAGAGACATACTCTCAGTAGACCTTTTTGCATTTGACATCAAATGGATAAAACAAAACAATTACAAAATGCAGAAAGGTGCTGTGGTCAAACGTTTGATACGTTGAGTTATTTATCTATTTTAGTTTTAAATAAAGACAGTATAATGTTAATTAGGACAATTAAAATTAGTTTTCCATTGTAAATTATGATTTTATCTCACATTTCATGATAATAACAAAAAAACTCATCTTGAAAATACCGTAACTTACATGTGAAATTAGAACTCTGTTATATACTATGGCATTTTATCATATTCCAAATCTGTCTCATTTGATTAATGTTTTCATTTTTCTGTAAGCTCTCACTGGTTCTGTGTTTAATAAACCATTATTAGGTGGGAAAGAGAGAGAACAGGGTGTGGTAATGAACATACCTTAAACACTTTGGCAGCGAGTGGATCTTTTTCCAAATCAATATCTAAAGGATCAATATCAACATCCATCAGGTCTTGTAGCAAGTCAAAGTCTATGTCTTTATCTTTTTCCAAAGATGACAGAGGTGGAGCACCTTTGGATAATGAAAACAGCTTTAATATTGCCAAGCAAGCACACTAGGAAAACATACAAGCAAGAAAAACTCTTTCTGTAGCACGTTACTAGGCAATTTTAACGCCGATCCAGCCAGTACTGCAGCTCCTATACTGCTAGAGGAGGGAGAATCCAGACACAGGTCATGATCTAAATCACTGTGTTTTCCTTTAATTGTGTCCATAGTAAGAGAATGTGGTAATCCACATCTTAGGTTTCTCCAACAGAAACCTAACCATAAACTAAAATAATGAAAGGTTGAATAGGCCAAAGAGACTCTAGTTTTACATGTCTGAACTCCCACTCCAAAAAGCAGCAATAATAACAACAACAATAATAATAATAGTAAACATACTGTGGAGAAAAACTGTAAACATGCAGCCTTGAAAAAAGGGGAAAAACAACCACACAAATATTTTATATAGTAATGGTCAAAAGTGTGGGTTCATAGCAACGTCTGTGTGGTGTTGTGTGGAGAATGGTCGGGGCTACCCACGCACTTTGGAATACTGAGGAGGTCCCGGTAGTACCTGCGATGATATCAGGCACCAGGGCCTCATCAATGCTCTCTACCAACGGTATAGGTGCCGGCTGGGGCATGGAGTCATCTGAATCTGCCCCCGCTGAGGAGGACGATGCCCCAGCCTCCTCACCTCCCACCACCTCATCCATGACGTCCAGAGAGCCTGGAGACAGCAGTTCACCTGCAAAAACAGTTAGTTTACGCTCAGGTACAAGAAAAATGCACTACTTTCAGGAACAACACGGTCCCAGGGGACAGTAACACAAAACTAGATACAGAACCTAGGACACTGTATTCATATCTAGCACTGTACTGCAACTGCACTTTGGTTTTTTATAATCTTGTTTTATATGTCTGATAATGTTCTACATTTCTTACATTTCAAAGTTTTACCTATAAATCTACCTGTTATTTTGCTAAATAATAAAAAATAAAAATAAAAATGGAAAAGTTCCCTCCCTCTGACTTTGTCAGGTGTGGGAGAATAAATGTGTGAAGCTCAGCTGTGCTCAGGACATGGACCAGAGCAAGCCACTTTGGTTTGTTTCCAATTTACCGAGTCAGGGTTGTGTACAAACACCAGATTTTCTCTCTGCTCAGACAGAATGGACGGCTAGTGAACCATAAGGAGATATTCACAGAATGTGACTAACAGTGTATTGTTACCTGCCATGTAAGGAACATAAAGCATCAGAGAATAGTGAAAGGCTTGGGTGACGTCAAATAATTATTAGATTATTTTGCTAGAAAAAAAATCTTAACATGATTATTCCATCAAAACAGTTAATTAGTTTTCTGTCAAACTATCTAACTTGTATTTTTAGCTCCATAATGTTAAATACATTGAGAATAACAGGTAAATAACATATTTTACAACAGCATTTCCACAGCCTATACACCATGACAGCACAGAGGATTCCATGTTTCAAAAGTTCTCAAAAGCCAATCAGGAGACGATGATGGCTGACAAAATCATTTCCTAACATTCAAAAAGATTAATAAGACAAGTTTCAGTACATTATGCTGCTCTAAAGCCACATCTAAACCCAAACAAGAATTTGTGTAAGACCTAATATTTTATGACCTGATCAAACACCATCAGTCAAACCTCCCCAGCACAGGCCTACACAGACTCACTGTTTCTCAAGTCCAAGCAGATGTGATACTACACACAAGCAAGCAAACTAAACACACCTGCCAGGATGTCTTGTAGCATACACGTGAGGGAATACTGTGCCCAAGCGCCCCCCCAGGAGATGTCTCCACGGTTGAAGTCGGTCCCCACAAGCAAGAGCAGCAGGCGTTCCAGCTGCTGCTCAGACACCACCTCACACAGGTGAATTGTGGGTCTTGTGGCATTGGCTATCCTGGCAAGAACCTGAAAGGGTTAACAAAAGTATTTATTTATGGTTCTAAACAACTTCTTGAATTTAGGAAACATATACAAGGGTCAGGTAAATACCTTGCAGACAAAGAGCAGCAGGTCAGCGTGGCAGGTGAAGTCCATGGAGAGGAGGAAGAGGGCCAGCTTCTGCACCACAGAGATGCAACGTTCATGGGCTAGTGTGAAGGGCAGAGGTTCTACTTCTGGGGCTTCTTTGGTTGTTGTGGACTCTGTGTCCAATGTGGAACGGGGCCATTCGGCTGTCCGTCGCAGACGGATCAGGTCTTTAAAGTGCTAGAAGAGGAAGGAAGAGTTAAAGAAATATTTCAAGATAAACATACTGTATTAGAGGAGAGGCACAGAGTTTTTCAGACCCTACTTATGTGCCACTGAACATACAGCCAACAAAGCATTGTCATCTTAATAAGAAGCTATAGAAACACATATATGACATACATTGTTCATTCATGTGATTAAATCAGGGACTGGTAATTTAATATCAACCATCAAGTAAAAAGTACAAAAATCACTGTTGAAGGAAACAAATCTGTGCAAAGAAACTTTTTTCTCCTTGTGTTGTTTTTTTGTTGGACACAGTTAACTATGGAAACAATCACTGTAGCACTTCTACTGTAAATGCTCCCCCACATAAAGTGCAGTGAGTGGGCTCAAACTGGGTCAAACTTATTTCACAAAATGAATACCAAAAGAAATCGTGACTGTGACTCAACACTGAACAACAAGTAAACACCTTGAACTCTTTGACATGTTCTTCAAACCATTCCCAGACAATGTTTGCTGCGTGGCAAGACATCACTTCTAACAGGGAGCATGACTGAAATGATGGGGTGTACGAGGGCGGCAACAATGTCTCTGAAGTCGGCATGTGTCAACTTGACATCCCTGTAAATGCCTAGCCCACTGGCTTGTCATATTCCTTGGTGAAATCACTCCTTAAGGTAAATGGTGCACATTCATAGGACCAGGATAGTGGTTTTTATTGCTCTAGCATCCTGCACCAACACTTGACTGCCTGTATTTTCACCAGTATACAGAGGTTAGCATGGGCACACCCATACAGAGTGGGGTGTAATGCATTGTATGTTGTTACACATTCTCCCATAACATCAACAAATGTTGTGCCAATAGTAAACCTGCTGTTGATTTGGACCACAGATGATAGCCTTTTCTTTCCCTCATGCACCGATGAGCTGTGGACATCCAACACACTGTCCCTGCTGGTAGGTACAAACCACTGCTGAGCAGGTTTATGTCACAAGCCTTGATGTTACGGAGAGGCTCCAATCGAGGCATCTGCCCACAATGATATGGCTCTTGTCAAAGTTGTCAGGCATTTGCACCTGCACATTTCTCCCACATCCAACGTCCTCTACAAGCACCAACCGTTCATTTACTGTCTAATATGTCCACAACCTTTTACATGCACTGTCAGGGGTCATAATGTTTTGGCTCAGCTGTGTATTTTGTTATACTTCAGGTGCCCATTCAGATAAAGGGAGAAAACTTGCTTCTTGTCCATCTCTGCTAGAAGCAGCAGAGGCTCTGAAGGGACTGCTGAGAACAATGGACATACAAGGCAGGCATCATGCCAGTCAGCTGTGACTGGTTACCTGTAAGATAAATGTTGTAGTACCGCTGCTCACACTTTCAGGAGGAAACTATGAACCACTATTTTACCACAAATGTGCCATGTCTGGCAGAAAGAGCAAAACCCCATAATATAATCCCTCACAGCCTGATCTGAATGACTGTCTTAATGCTCGGATGCAACCAACATGTTACATCAGAGTACTGAGTGCTAGACAGTGAAGTTTAGTGTGAGCTCTAGATAGATGAGCTTCTCACCTTGGATGTGGCTTGTTTGAGCTTGGCCTGTTCCACCAGCAGTTTGTAGGAGGAGCCTTTGTTGCTCTGTATCTTCTCCTTCTCGATTTGCTCCACCAAAGCTTTTTGTTTTGCTTTCAATAGATTTAACTGCTAAAATGAAAAGGGCATGATAAATATAAGCACTGCAAAAGCATTCTCTCTAGACAAAACTCATTTTTCCAGGATTTCTAATATGGGTACCACATTAAAACAATCCCTTCTGTACATCTAGACAGTTTCATACATTAAGCTGTACTTTACTATTAAAGAAAACAAACGTGAAGATGTGTTGGTTTTGGAATGACACACATTTACCTGTTTGTGATGGACAAGCTGCTTGCGGATCTTGCGGGAATAGAGGCGGTCCAGGCTGCTGCTGCCTTTAGCTGACCTGCTGGAATTCTGAGACTGAAGGCTGTTGTTGATGAAGCTCCACTGAATACCTGGGGCAGAAAAACACTGCACATTACTGGAGGCAACAGAGCAAGTATGAACTACATCAACATTAGTGCTGGAAAGGAAGTTTTCATCTCACTGCTCTCACAGAAAAATATAGTTATTCAGTGATATTTATTTAGGTATAGGTCACTCAGAAATCCGACTGGGGACTCTCTGCTTGACAGCATTTGCACCAATGTGATATAAACCCTAACCACGAAGCTTTGGGCCCCAAGAATTGAACATTTTTTAAATTTAATGTTCAAAACTTGCACCTCTAATCTGAATGAGAAGTGGACAGCATAACATGGCTATCAATAGCTGGTCAATGACATAAGCTATTAAAGAATCTTTTCATTGGATTTCACCATTTCATGGTCCTGCAGTGAAATAAAAACTACATTAAAAGGTTTCAGAGAAAGAATAGTGCAGTTCACATACCTGTTAAAGGTCTCTCCCGTTCTTTCCCCCCTAGGTGCTTCTTTCCACCTGAGGCCTCATCTTCAATACTGGCAACATAGTCCAACAGTCTGGAAACCAGCATTACTACCCAGCTAATCATGGGAATATCCAAAACACCTACAAAACACAGAAACACACACACACACTCATGTCACATCTATAACATCTGTTTAGGAATACCCCATCAGGTTAACATTGTTAGGCATCCAGCATGGCACAAGTCTGGAGCATTTGTACACCTGTCACACTGATGGCTGCTTTACCTTCAGTCCTGCGCTGTGCAGCAGCTTGTGGCTGCTGCAGTGGAGACAGCAGGCTGTCAAGGAGGTTTAGGAGGCCCTCCAACACACCACTGTTACTCAGGGATCTTTGGCCAATGCAGGACAGGAGCATGAATACCCTGAGGTAAACAGAGATGGAGAATACTGCAGTTAATATCTGCACCCTTCACCACAGCCTGGACAGGAAGTTGAAACCCAACAGAGACATCAGAGAGGTGCAATAGGTTACAGAATCTTTGCAGCTCCAGCTCCCAAATGCATTCTACGCGACAATTCCAACTGTCCTAAATACTGACAAAGAGCTGTACTGTGGTGCAATAAAACACTTTTGCAGTTCTTGGACTTAAGAATCTCTGCAGTAAACTGCTTTTTGTGCTGAGCTACGGCATCTGGCAGTGCTGTGAAGCAGGTTGTCACGCCAAATCACACAAAAACAGATACAAACATTGTGGTTGTCACCTTTCCTTAAGAATAAACATCAACATTGATCCTTGTCACTTTAGGATATATAACAACAATAAAGTAGTATTGGGGGAAAAAAATATGGCATTTGGCACTGAGGAATGACTGAAAGGGCAGAAATAGTACAACTTTTAAATAACTTAATTCTATTTACTATTGAATGTTTGTACCCCTCTTTGAAAATATAATCCTCAAGGGTTCAGTGGTTGATTTGGCAGCACCTGTGATTACTTATGGTAACAGCAAATGGGGTCTGACAATACAGGTTCTACAGTTCATAACCAATTGATCACTGTATGAATGACTGCAGTCACAGTTAGATATTGTTTGAAAAGCAACAGGAGCAGAGAAACTGGTCTTTTGCTTTATAGTGCAGTTCAAATGTGGGCTGAAAGGATTCATTAATCACAAGACTTAAGACTATCACTGTCTTATCACATCCAGTACATGTCTATATTGTTTTCTGTGTTTCTTGTGTTAGGCTCTCTAGGTAAAATCGACATAGAATGCGTGGTAACTGTGTAGCATCTAATGGCTCCTACCTGTCCTGGGGAAAGATGAGCAGTTGTTCAGAGTTGTAGAGCTCCTGCAACACGTTGGAGAGGAACTGGCCCCACCAGCGCTCGCCTCCACAGAGCTGCACCAACAGCAGGCCAGCATGAAGACGGATCTTTGGCGTCCCACTGATGCAAAGGTGTTTGAAGAGCTCCTCACAGGCCTGGGCATGGAAGGTACTCTGGAGCACTGAGGGCACAGAGTGGCCTGAAAATATACAGATGAATGACTGTGTTAAGCAAAACTGTTGTATGAACGGACGGACAACCACCAAAAAATAATGCCTTTGGTGTTAGCTGTCAGGTGTTAGGCATGAACATCCAAGCATTTCAACGTCATCTCTAAACGATAACACTAGATGGGCTGACATGATCCAGCCATGTCCGGCTCTCTGCTCACCGTTGTTGGAGTGCAGCAGGCTGAGCAGTGTGTCCAGCAGGTAGCGGATGATAGTCCTCAGCTGCTCTGTAGAGGAGTTGTGAACCAGCTCCTGGGCCTCCGGAGCACTGGCTGTGGGGAGCGACTTCCGGCTGGCGCCTAGTGAAACGCGCAGTCGCTGGACGGCATGGTGAGCCAGGTTGAGTTGCAGCTGCAGCTGGATGCAGTCCTGGTAGGCTGAGAAAACACGCTGGTCCTCCTCCACCACCTTGTCTGGTTTACGTAAGAAGTACTGGGCATTGTTGGCACTGTTGAGAGGTGGAAGGTCGATGTTCTGCAGAAGGGTCTCCAGCCGATGGCAAGCGAGATTGTACCTGGAGGACAAGAACAGACGAAGGCGCGGTGATTAAAGTGGAAAAGAAGCACCACCTCTCTGATTTGAATCCCATCAGGACAGATTGATGAGCACAAAGTAAACTGTGGATGCTAACTTCAGATTTTGAAGTCTTTAACGGCTGTTGTTACTCACTTGAAAACGACAGGGCTTTTGAAAACACCAATTGTATGTACATAGCTAAAAGCAGCATTAATTTATCTCTGCAGTTGCCACGCCACTCTGCTCAAGTATACAGTGGGTTTATTAGAGAAATACTGGGACCCAAAGCTGTGAGGTCATTTGACATAATTCAAAACTCCAACAAAATAAAACCTCAAAGTTTCTCCCAATGATGACCTTTGTTTTTTCACCAGTGCCTGAGAAAAATAACTAATCTAGTGAACAGATTTTGAGGCCGTTTAGGGAAAGATCTGTCAAATCTATCTATGCAGCTGATATACGACAATGCCAGAGCTTCTTTAAGTGATGTCTTACCTGCACTGAATGTCCTCCTGCAGCGCCACCATCATGGTCAAGTGCTGATCCACATCCGGCTGACTGGCCGCCTCGCTCTCCCCCCGCAGGGGATCATGCATTAGTTTAAGTTCACTCTCCCATGGAAGGATGTAAGTGTGGCCATAGTAGAAGCCCAGTGGGATCTTTGCACGTGCATTGGTGCTGCCGTAGCGCCCAATCACAGTGATCTTAGGGAGTGCAAAGAAAGAAACAAGCCTTGAATATATCTCTGTGGTAGGCTGCAAGAGCACAAAAATGTGGGACAAGTTGGCAGCTCATAACAGAAAAGTACAAACAGACCTTCATGAACCTGCAGACAGGTGGTGGCAGCAGGTCGTGCAGAATGAGGGAGTGGGTGCTGATGTCAGTGGCCACCACCAGCCTGCGGCCATCCACCTCCTCACCCAGTGTCCAGATGTCTATAGACAGAGAGGCCAGGTCACCACAGGTCGGGATCAGAGCATCAGTCAGCAGAACAGGACGGCCGAAGTCTAGCGTGACGAAGCGACGAGCTCCTGGGGAGAAAATACAGATGAAGTACGAAGCTTACTTTTTCCAAATTGTTAAATGTACAAGTCTACATACATAGACATTTTCAGTGCAGTTTAGCTGGTAAATATGGAATATAGCTACATACCAGAGTGCATCCGCTCTATGATGATGGACTGGTGTGGAGGAGGCTGCAGGAAGTGAGATGCCTGGGAGATGGCCAAAGCCAGACCACTGCCCATTGGGCTCTGGGGCAAAACAATAAATACATGAATTAACAATTTGTTTTAGTTCAAAGAAAGGTCTTTAATCATTACCTTGAGCTGATATGTACAGCAATATGCTGTAGATAGCAACACACTGGCTCTACCTTGCTTGGTAGTCTAGCAAATAACCACTTTTAAAGCCGTATTAATGGGGTTAACTAAGTTTTTAGAGACCTTTTAGTAAACTGTAAAATGAAATTTAGCTTTTGGTTGCACTTAGGGTGGATACCCAGTTCTATATAGAGGAAGAGCCAGCAGTAATTAATTCAGAGGTTGGTGGGAACTAACCAACCAAGAAGCTGCACGTTACTAACCGGCTTGGCTTTCTGTGTGTTCTTGGGTGCAGCCAGGTTGACAGGCCCGGGGTCCATCATGGAGCCAGGGAACAGATGAGCCAGCTCAGCACTGAAGGCCGCAGACACCGCCTCATTGGGCGGCGTAAGAGGAGGGGTCATGAAAAGAGGTGTAGTTTTAGGTGTTGGTGGGATGACGTCAGAGGGGTGGATGAAGAAGCCTGGAGCAGATGAGGAGTTTGAAGGCACAGAGTTGTGGATGGGTCCTACACCGGAGGCAGCGGCCGCAGCTGCAGAGGTGGTCTGATGCAGCTTGGCCTCCAGCTTGGCCTTCTGTTCCAGCACAGACAAAGAGATATTAACCACAAAATAAACACCACACTGGTATTAGAGCAGCTTAGGAACTTTAAGAAAACAATAGTACCTGGACACTGGACAATTTGCCATATTTTCTACAATTGCTAATAAATACAAGTGAAAACCGCAATTCTAAGTTCAAAGTCAGACACTAATACGGACAACATCTTAAAAATTAAATTAGCATCATTTACACTATGTTATCATGGTTAAAAAAAAGACACAGAAAGAGAAGGAGATCCAGACACCATTACAGAAATGATGTGTAAATGCTGATGTCATCTCCTCAGAAGTGCTTAAGTTTCGTTTCAGGAGCTTGTCCCCAAAGTGGAAACAAAAACAATAGCTGACAGTGACTGAAGAGCCAAAAAGTGCTACGTGACAATGATTTGGTACATCACCTGCTGCTGCAGCTTCAACAACTGCTGCTGTTTCTCCTGCAGGACCTGCAGCTGCTGCTCCGCCGACACCATGGCGTGAGACAGCGACTGGAGCGCCACCTGAGCCGCAGAGCTCAGAGCTGTAGAGGCTTCACCGACCGTTCCTGTCGACAGCCCCCCCACCGTTGGCGTCACGCCAAACGTACTCACTGGAGTGGAGTGAAAGAGCACACGTTCAGGGAATGACCAGTTCAGTTTCACCAGTGAAAATTAGAGACAAAGCCAAGTAAAATTCTCTATGGTTCACCAGTGAACATGCTGGCATCATCTCGTTCCACCCGTGTGCCGTCACTGGTGGAGATACAAGTAAAGTGCAAAGGCTCCACCTCCAAGAGTCCTGTTAAGGCTGTGAAGCTGCCCTCTGCTGCTGCACAGCTGCTCACTTTTCCATTCCCTGCAAGACACCCAAACCACACAGAGAAATAAGATTCAAGAAAACATGTGAGCTTCCCCTCTGTTGGTAAATAAATCATGTCCAACAAACTATGGCATTTTACTGCAATCTCAGCACATCCCCTTCCAAACAGCTTAGGCGTGGTTGACATTTTGCTTATACTATGATATTATGCACTAAAACTAAATCACATTAAATTGCCCTAGTCATTGCTGTCTATAAGGATATTTAGTGACTCATTTTCACTTGCGTATGCAGTGAAATGCAAGACAAGCAAGTCGAGGTGGATAAAACACAGCAGAGTTTATTGAAGAAAGACATGACTGTAATAATATGCAAGTCAGTGCTCATACCTGAGAGAATGTCAGAGAGGTCGATCTCATCTGACTGGACTCCGATGCTGCTGTTGAAGGCATTCTTACAGGAGGAACCACTGACCTCCAGGTCAAAGAGCACTGGGTCAAAAGGAGAGCTGTACAGGCCGTACCTGGAAGGAGGTGGACAGGATGAGGGAGGAAAGAAGAAATGCTTGTGTTCAGGGATAAACATCGAAAGAATAAGGACACGGTATAAATTGGCGTTACATGCAACTACAAAGGCTGTAAACCAACTCTCCAACTCAATAATTAGCAAGGTACCTGGTCTGCAGCAGTGCCTCCAGTGGGGTGAGGCGGTCCTGCAGCTGTCGAGAGATGGCGGTAAGTAGGGAAGCACAGGCAGTGCTGCAGCCCGCCAGGTCCTCTTCCTTCACATAGTTCAGCAACACGAAGTACCAGAACACTGAGCCTGCAAGCAGGAGAGAGAAGGTCAGAACATTAACCCTGGGGAGCCACTAAAGGAAAACGGGGGAAAGTTGCTGTATGTTGTCCTGTACTGTTGCTCAGTTACTCACCACCTGTTGCTGCTGCAGGTAAGTAAGGCATATTGTCTAGCAAAGCCTTCAGGAGGCTTACGCCAAAACCCTGTTGACTTGTGTCTCCTTTCCCATTGCTACAGCGTGGAGAAAAAAAAACAGCCAGTTTGTTATTACTTCCATGTAAACCCAAAATGCACACACGATAAAGAGAGAATACACGCCTTTCTATAGGAGCTTTATGGCCTAGAATTTGAGCTCCTATTTTTTTCCACAGTATTCAGGGATAAAAATCCAAATAAATGAGGGTTACTTGCAACTTTTCGCAAATGGCAAATATTGCAATAAATATAACAGGGCACGTGTTTAAGGAAGCACTGCAGAAAGAGTGTGTTTATGTATTACATGTCCTGCTGATGTTTAGAAAGCACAGGCGTTTTCAACATCATGTACTATTTCAACAGTGGGCTATTTTTCCATTAAGAAATAGAGCAGTTTGACCAAACACTATACTGCTGTATTTCATTTCCTGTACTGGTTGTGCTGGTGTAAGAGTGTAACGTGACACTTCCTCGATAGCAATAAGAAAGTTCAGTTGCATGAACAACCCCAATCTCTCTCTGGCTCATAACAGCATTTCATAACTCACTTCAAACACCAAATTAATATTCAATTTAGCCAGGAGAGAAACTGTATACTTCAACAGTCTGGTTTCTCAAACACAGTGGAAAACAAGGCAGAACCTGGATATTATGTAGGAGTGCCAAAGAGTTGTAAAGATCCCAAAGTGGAGAAGAACTATAATATTTTTGCAAAACAACAACCAGGTTTCTTACCTAATACAAAGTGCAAGAAAGCGAGCACATTTGTGCGCTATGCTCCGGCCAGCCTCAAAGAAACACACCCGCACAATATCCGTTAGCCTCGTCCGGGTTTTTGTGAGCAGGCCCTCCTTTCCTTCTCTTAAGCTACAAAAAAAAGAAAAAAACATAGTATGTAAACACTTAGATTTGTAAAATGTCAAAATAGACATTACATGGGACCTACATGTCCAAAGTGACACTGTCGTATTTGTTGTGATGTCCAGGTCAGTCCTACCTGCAGGGTCCGTTGGAGAAAACTCCAGCCAGCCAGCACAATATGTCAAGGATGAGGCTTTGGGCGTGCTCAGTAGCCGGGCTGCCTTCTGTCCGTCGACAAAGTGCATCCAGCAGCTTCTCATGGAAGTCTGGAAACTGCAGCATAGCACAGCGCTGAACCCTGAAAAGCACAACACAGCAAAGATAGCCCCATTTAAAGGTAACGTGTGACTGCATGAAAACCATCTTAACATATATCTTTAATAGCATGTTAGTACGTGCACTCTTACTGTTTAAATGCTAAATGTCCATTATGATAAAGCTGTGACAACAGTGTCAGCAGCATCTCAGTCATGATCTGACCTTTCTTTGGGTACTGACGTCTTCTTGAACCTTCTGATTGTGACTGAAACTTCCTGCAGCAGGTCACAGCCTCGCATGTTTTCTACTTTCTTTGAAGGTGCCGATGTCTCCGTTTTCACTGCGGAGACCTTCTCCTACACACACACACACATTAAAAAGCAGCAAATAAATGAATGTGACTGTGCTTTTGTTGTTGGGTTGTGCCACAGTATCAAGGAGTCAATCATTCTTTTGTCATGGCTTTACCTAAAGGCAAGCAATCGAAAACTAAATACATGAAAAACAAAAGCTTGTTTTAGATATATTATCCTTACAGTTTGTGTTCACAGTAAGCAATGCCTGTTATGACTTGAGATACTTTATAGAATTTAAGCAGACAGAATTTTGTAGCCTTTTCATAGCAGAAAACCTTTTCTTTGAGAAAAAACAATCAGTCCTCAAACAATTGTTGAGCACCCATTTGTACAATAAACTACTTCATTATTCTTCTAACAGGATCTACACTATTTCAAGTTGGTAGAACCAGTCTCTATGTGTGGTATATCCAGTCTCTAGGTTTCAGCTAGTCTTCAGGTACATCTTCCAAGCTTTGGTTAAATAGTGAATATCTCCATAGTTAGTCTTTTTAGAACAAGGCTCTCTATACTTTCCAAACCCTCCATTACAGCCCAACTAGGAAACACAGCCTGGGCCAAGACAAAAAACATTTTGCACTAGAAAGACTAACTTTAGAAAATACTTACTTGATTTTAATAAGTCTGACAATGGAGGCATCATACTAACTTAACATAAAGTTTGGAATATATTCTTGGATCGAACGAGTACTGGATTTCTTCCCTCATTACTTTGATTGGAAGCAAACTAGGAGGGAATCTCTCAATGGCTCGTATGGGCAGGAGGAATGAGCTAACCTTGAAAAAGCCTAGAAACAGTGACTTTGTACCTTGGAGGCCTGAGCACGTTGCAGCAGCGTGGATAGTGAGTGGGCTTTGGTGCCCTGCGGCTTGGTACTGGGCATTCTCACCACAGGACGGGGACTTTCCTCCATGCTCTTGTCACTCACGGCTTTGATGTGAACCAGGAAGGAACGATACTTCCCTCCTGCCATGCCTGCAGCAGAGACAGGAATAGGACAGCTGAGGAACACAGACGCACTTCATGTATCCTTTTTGAGCACAAAAACCTCAACTGTCATGTTGTGATCAGAAAGCTATTTCACAGAGCGCCACAGAACTCAGACTAACATCTAGATCTATACATTGCACAGATATGTTTAACTGTTGGCTGTCTTAAGTAGGAGTAATTTCCACTGAAATCTACGGAACCAAAGACTAACAAAGTAAAAAACATGGCTGACCAACTACTTCAACTTTAAAAGTATTATCTCACTAATGACAACAGAACTGAAGAAGTCAAAGAGACATGAAGCATTGTTCAAGACAAAAAAAAGGAAGCAGAGTTTGTGGGATCAGTCAGCTTCTACTGGCATTCCTTCACTCACATGTTGGCACTGTCATCAGTAAAGGCTAAT
>OMNN01089978.1:0-12843 GCA_900302755.1 Chromis chromis
ACATATTAGAATCACAGGTTTTTACAGAGGGGATTATGGAAGTCTATTTTTATCACTCAGTAAATCTGAAAATATAGTCAACAGCCAGAAAAAGATCCATTTTTGCCCCCCTTATAGGCGTAAAATGATTTATAAATTCTATAACCTTCAGTATGTAGGCGTGAATGAAGGAGATTTCTGGCTCAGTAGGAGAATAAATTGGTTTTGAGAAAATGCCATTCAGAGTTATTCATTGTTAAATTACCTACATTTCACAGGAAACCACTATTTATAGATAAGATAGTTTAACCACCATGAAACTTCCCCAGTTGATTACTTACATTTGTCTATTGTGCAGTAAAATGAACACCTACATGTGTATTTAGGACATCTCCTTTCCAATATCTGGCTCTGGACGGCTTGAAAAATCGCTCCATGCTGGTTTGGAGTAATCGTTGCAAATGCTGTGGGTGCATGAAAGGATTGAACTGCTATTGATTGTGTGGCGGAGAGCAACTGGCAGAATTTAGAGTCATGAGGGAGGGGCATAAATAAGAGAAAGCATTAATTGGAAAGAAAATGATTATACACCCCCGAGGGCAGGAGTCCTCCTCAACATTTCTTATTGTTTTCATACATTTCAATCTAGTTTTCCTCAGTGACCTTTGAGTCTCATTTTTGAATTTAGAATTTTCATATCATTAAAGCCCTTCGAGGCCACAGCTGTCATCATCTTTCTGCACAGTTTCCAGTGTTTTTCTGGTCTGTGGTGAAGTTAACGGAAGAGGCTCGGTGTCCATGTCCCTCAGCTCTGCAGTCATACAACAGACAATCCAGTTTTTGACAGTGATACAATCCAGTTATGATTTCCAAACTGTGAACCGCTCTGTCACTGGCCATCCTGCTCACCTCCTATTAATGTCTGTGAAGATTCTCAGTCATCCAGGTCATGGTTCTCCTCGTAGTTTCAATCGTAGAATCTGGACTTGGTTGAGTTAGCTCCAAGACGTTCCACCTTCATCCAAGAGGCTTCATCAGGTCTAAACTGACTGGTTGGGAGTTCCAGGTTTTATACTCTTCAGGATCCATTAACACTATTGAAACTCCGGTCTGCTGGGTGAGTGTTGCCCCTCACCTCATTATGAGAGTCGTTAGGTCATTCCCTCTCACAATGGGCTTCGTTAGGGCCCTTTGTGGCCAGGTGAGAATGGGTTCTGTTCTTCCTGGGTAGAGAATATAACACTACATTGTACTCGTATTAATGTTACTGCTAATGCATGTTCCCTGCACTGAGGAGCAGCAGATAATTCATTCACTTGTCCAATAACATCCAGTTTACCAGGTTTAGATTGAGAACAGATGCTAAGTGGTTGGAAAACATGAATGCACTTATCCAACGGACGTCTAGAGGAAGCTTTTGATGGAGTGCCGTCATTAAACCTGGAACTGATTTATTCCTTCTGCCAGCAACATGAAAGAGATCAGATTGAAAGTAACGGTAATGTTCTGATCCACATTAGCTGTGTGTAAATGTCAGATGCTGCCTTCACTTTCTCAGTTGGTCTCAGGTGTTTTGTTGCTGCTTCTCATTGTAATTTGTAGATGAGTTTTTACTATTACAGCCTGACGTATTACTGAATGTAAGGATCTTCTTAATAAACAGCAGGACAACAGGTAGAAATGTAACAATGATGCTTTTCATGCATGTGGGCATGAAAAGACTCATCACTAATTCACTTTAGCAAATAGGGCTTTTTCACCAAGAAGAACCAGGAGCTAGTTTGGTGCTTAGTTGGTTGAAATCTGGTTCATCCTAAGAACCGGTTTGCTTTTCCACTGGTCAGGAGCCAAGTTGGAGCCACGCCATTGCGTCACCATAAAACGTCTACGCTTGTATCGTTACATAGCAGTTAAACAAACGCAGTAAGTTGATGATCTATGTTTATCTTTATAAAGATGTTTATAAGGTCCGCGTTGGAGGTCGCCTGTTGCCTACCGCCGGCACATCCGCATATCCGCGACACAATTGTACCAGATTTCACAGCGGTTTGTGCAAAACTTCCGTGTGTCCTGGGAGTCATTCCAATACATCTGCGATCAGACCAGGGACGTCCTGGAGAAAAAGGACACCAATGACCACTTGTGTGTCCCTTTCCACCGTTGATCATCGGTCACGATAACCCCGCCCCCAGCCCCTGACGTACTCGGTGCTTAGCTCTGGCCCAGCAAAGAGTTGGTGCTTGCTAAGCACCAGTTTTGGTGGTGGAAACACAAAGAACTGGTGCTAAGTCAGGCTCTGGATCTGAACTAGCACTGGCACCAGCTCAGTGGAAAAGGGGTAAAAGACACCAACATGCATGCTGCTGAAGCATAAGGTCACAATGTCATTAACTTCGCTCACTTTAACCTAAAGATCAGAACTTTCCTGATGTCAAACGCCGTAAAACCAAACAGAAGAGCAAACCTCTGTGGTCCTCAAAGCAGGCAGCAGTGGCTACTCTTCCTATTCTTATTAATACGCATTATGATAAATAAATCAAGTGCTTTATAAATGTTGTATTTGTTGCAACAGTGGAAGAAAAAGAGCTTCTCTAAAAGCCACAGTTTAGTTTAAACACTGATGCCAACATTTATTTTACTTTTTGTGGGGCTTGAAGTTTCCCAGGGGAGTCAGAACTAATCTCAGCCAACCTTATGCAAGAGGTGGAGCTCAATAAATCCATTCAGGTAGCCTGGAAAGGAGTTTTCCTCTTTTCTATGATGTTTTTTTTAAATAATGTACAATCTTGATCACAAAATACCAAGGAGGAATAAATGGCATACAACTGAGAAACTAGAAACAAGCCTGGAGAGCTATTGTGACTGACTAACACTGGTACGTCAGCCATTAGCTTCCCAGCTACAGTAAGTCTGCTAACCCTGCAAGCACTTCCTGCATCATGTCTCGAACATGACCTATTTCACAAAGACATGGGGATGTACAGTAATTCACTGTGACTCTTTGTGGTGTGACAAAGCTGTGGCGTTCACTCTCCTGTTACTGATTTATATTCTTAAAGCTGATGACACAAACTACATGCTACAAAGAGAAACATGAACTATTGCCAGAAGAAACAAATGTAATATTGGAATATGAAAGATAACCCTTCAGTCACCCAACATAATGGCAGTTACAGATCCATTTTACAGCTACACTGGTGAGCTAAGCTTTTAGCACTGTTGCACAGACTACTTGAAATATGTTAAAGTTAATATTTTGCCAGCAGTTTGTAAAAAGAGGTGGATTAAGTAGCACAATTGCAAACACTGGCCTGCTTCAATTTACTGCTCTGTGAACACTGAGACGCCAAAAGGTTTAGGCAGGAAACCTGAGCTATAACACCAAAATGGCCCAATCAGCATGCGACTTCTCTTCCAACTGTGAGCAATCAGCAGAAAGTGGTCTGATTGCACCATTTCAAAGATGAAGCCACTGGCAACACACATGTAAATGACACAATTAGACTGAATGTAAATCAGAGTTTCTTCTCACATTTGCCAGCAAAGCCAAGCAGGCTGTATTCCATTCACTTATTCCATCCACTCATATTCTACTCACTTATCCCTATCGTGGTTGTGGAGACACGTCTACCAAATTACCATCATGCATATGAAACCTTGGTTTTCACTGACTGCGCGTGTTCGTCCATTCAGACATGTAATTGCTTTAAAATAGGTCGGAGGCCTCGTCACATAGTTAAACTAATATCAGAGAAATGTCTGAACTGAAGAATGTCTGAGGGTTTTCCTCATTTGTGGTTATTGTGTTGCTTTCGCTGCCAGTAAGTAGTCAAACCCGTAGACATATATATACGTAGACGCTGCATTGACTGTGGAGGGACGTGCCTGAAGCGCCGCCATCTTGGTACAGGGCTAGCAGAGGAGGGAGTGCATGGACATCTATGGAGGTAAGAGGTACTCCACAATCTGAGAGGAGAATTATTCACTGAGTTTTCGACCGATTTCCAAACGGTTTGATTTGTTAAAAACGTCACACACGTAGCTATGACAGGATGCTTGGATGTCCTTTTGTTCTATTGATGTCTGACGTTTGTAACAAAAAACCCTCGTGAATATATGTTGACAATTGATGGATTTATGATCACCTTTATTGTACAAACATGTCATTCCTCTATAGACGTAATTTACTGCAGGAGTGAGTGGCACTGTACCAAGATGGCCGCCGTGTAGGCACGTCGCTCTAATCGGCAGCAGCAGTCAACGCAGCGTCTATGTATACATGTCTGTGGTCAAACCTACCAGGTCTGCTCAGCTTGCTGACTGGGCCAATCCAGGCGACACATGTGGCCCACAGTATAATTGGCCTTTGGGAAAGACTTGAGGGCGCTGAACACCGGATAGGGCACCATGATTAGCAGCGACACCACCCAGGTGGCGGCGATGACGCGGTAAGCGTGGGATCGGGTCTGCCACGCCCGGGACTTCAGCGGGTTACAGATGGCGCTGTACCTCTCGATGGCGATGGCCACCAGGCTGAAGGTGGAGATGCTGACGGAGACTCCTGCAGGACAGAAAACACAGGCGATGAGGAAACTTTTAGAGAGCCAGTCAGTATTTTTACTGATCCTTTGACTTTTCTTCTAGTGATATCATCGAGCAACTCACTGCTTGTACACAAGAGTTTACATCCATGCTCCCTAGAGCAGGGGTGCCCAATCCTGGTCCTCGAGGGCCCCTATCCTGCATGTTTGCATGTTTCCCTCTTCCTACACCTGATTCAAATGATCAGGATCGTTATCAGGCTTCTGCAGAGCTTGATGATGAGCTGATCATTTGAATCAGGTGTGTTGGAAGAGGGAAGCATCTAAAACATGCAGGATAGAGGCCCTCGAGGACCAGGGTTGGCTACCCCTGCCACAGAGGGTCAAATCTTTCTCTTTTCGACTCACCACACATTTCCTCCTGGTACAACTCTATGGACCAAACTAACCAAATCATAGCAGCCATTCACAAGTAGTTTAGAAAGCTTAGAAACGGGTGGAAATGTAGCGGTTTGTCCTGTGGCTAGACAGCATGAAGCCCCTAAGTTCGGACATGCAAACAAAGTCAATCGGTGACTCTGCTTGTAGGTATGAATGTGAGAATGAATGATGGTCTGTCTCTACAGCTAAACACTGATCAGCCACAACATAAAAACTACTAACATTGATCACCTTGTTACGATGCGATATTATGTTGGGTTTTGATGGCAAAAGGGAACTACACAATCCTCGTAGCTTCAATCGTAGCATCTGGACTTGCTTGAGTTAGCTCCAAGACGTTCCACCTTCATCCAAGAGGCTTCATCAGTTCTAAACTGGCTGGTTGGGAGTTCCAGGTTTTATACTCTTCAGGATCCATTAACACGACTGAAGCTCCAGTCTGCTGGGTGAGTGTTGCCCCTCACCTCATTATGTGAGTCGTTAGGTCATTCCCTCTCACAATGGGATTTGTTAGGGCCCCTTGTGGCCAGGTGTGAACTACACAATATTAGGCACATGGTTTTA
Source organism: Chromis chromis (assembly GCA_900302755.1). Lineage (NCBI taxonomy): Eukaryota > Metazoa > Chordata > Actinopteri > Pomacentridae > Chromis > Chromis chromis. Next base: position 5,526 of record OMNN01089978.1, read on the forward strand.
TTATTGTAGCTGATAGGTGGACATCTCAATGATCCTATTTGATCGCTTCTCACCTGACCTGGAAATCATTCTGGTCCTTGAAGGCTGTCAGAAAACTCTTATGTCTGTTCTGATCAGTTAAGATCAAGGAAGGAGACCTAAATAAAGCAGAAGTGATTTGTGAAACGGACACACTCCTTTATTTATCTGATCTGCTCCCACTGATCTGACGCCACAAGTTAAAGCAGCTTTAATCAAGATTTAGATAGAGTTGATCTTCAGATTCACCGAGTTAAAAGTACCGCTAACTAAAAACTATTTTTGTTTCCATTTCAATCTCAATAATGAGCAATGTTATAGTCGAGGAGAGGGAAGCAATAAACACATTTATTATCCAAACATAAAACACCCTGTTTACACTCCCTAATTAGTATTTGTAGTCTGTATATGAGCAAACACAAATCTCAGAGCAACAAACGTCGGCGCAGAGTTCCTAAAATCCAACTGACAGCTGGTCCACCGCCTATCAGAAACAGACATTGCTTCACTTGACGGCTTCAAACAACCTTGTTAAGTCCATGAAGTGAGGGAGCTGTCGATGCACTGCAAGGAGTTAGGATGCACCCTGTGTGTTAACCATTGACTGGAGATCTGCTCTGCCTCCTGCACAAGGTCACCTCAGAGTAGTTCGGACCCCCCAGAAAACCTTCAGCCTAAACAGGTAAAGCTAATGCAGGGAGTTTATTCAATAATGGCATCAGTGTGCGAACTAATCCATGCCCTTTGAAGGAGCTCATTTTCTTCCCTTTTTTGCAACAAATACAACATTTATAAAGCACTTGATTTATTTCTCATTACTCCTATTAATAAGAATATGAATAATAATAAATAAAGGATGAAGAGTAGCCGCTGATGCCTGCTTTCAGGACCACAGAGGTTTGCTCTTCTGTTTCGTTTGACGCCGTTTGACATCAGGAAGCTTCTGATCTTTAGGTTAAAGTGAGCGAAGTTAATGATATTGTGCTTCAGTGGTGAAAACAGCGTGCATACCGACGTCTTAAAGTGAATTAGTGATGAATCGCCCACATGCATGAAAAGAATGCTGTCAATATTTTAGACGGCCCCCCTAAAATTTCACAAATCATGCTTTCAGGGGAGCTCGTGGCTTATTAAGAGGAGCCCTTGGTGCTCCACCCTGGTTGGCAATGGAAGTAAAACAATGCTCCAGGTCGGTGCAGAATTTTCTGAACTTATTTTGAACTTAAGTCATATTTTGTGTGCATGTTAGCTGCCAGAAATATGCTTAAAGCTTGCAATAACTTCTGATTTGGAGGCAGAAAACACTGGTTGTGAACAACATTCAGATATCATTGTCGAACATAGAGATTGCTATTCAGCAGATGGAGCAACATTAGCCGCCTAGCAAATTGCAGTCTGATGTTTACTGTTTTTTGGCCTCCAGTAACTCCTGAGGGAAATATGTGGCTTCAGCTCCTGAATGCTACTTTGCTCATTGTGCATTCAGTTTATCAGAGCGCTCTGTGCTGAAAATAGCAACCTGTTGAGGCTTCGAGAGCAGTGTGAGTGAAACAAATCAGAAAAACTAGATCCGTTGTTAATGCAAAAATACTGATCATACCTAATTACCTCCGCCAAGGAGCTTATGCTTTAGCCGGTGTTTATCGGTTTGTTTGTTTGTTGGTTGATTAGCAACTTTACGCAAAAAGTTATCAACAGATTTTGATGGAATTTTCAGGAAAGGTGGATACTGGGACAAGGAACAGGATTAGATTTTGGTGGGGATCTGGATCACTGTCTGGATCCAGGAAATTTTTGCAGGATTCTTTAGCATTGGGAGATAAGATAGGGTAATTAAAAATTGCATTTAACTCTACAAAAAATGGCCAGGCTGCTTGGCAAAAAATACAGGGTAAGTTTCCGGTAATTTCTACAACATTTCATAATTTGATCCAGATCCGGGCAAAATTCCGGATATTACGATCCAGGACAGGAAAGTATAGAGGGCCTGTGGAATCGTCATCACTGTAAGGTAACAAGTTAAGATACAGACATGCAACCAACACCAGAATGTAGCTGAGACTCTGCTCAATCAGGAGTGTGCCAACAGATTTGTTGAATCAATAGCTATGGAGCTAGATCCAGTGATATTCGTGAATAACTATTGAACTAATAATGATATCAATGTGAATCCAGATGCTAAGGGTGTGTTTTCTTGGTCAAAGAATCTAATAATGTAGATAAAACAATCCTGGGACGATTATTTCTGGGTGTAAATCCCAATATGGGGTAAATGAGCTGCTTGGCGGAGGTCTGCGCTCTCCGAGTGCTTTTCTAGTTTATTTTAATTTGTATATCTAGTTTATATAGATTTTTAGATTATTAAAAAAGGGGGGGCAGTGGTTTGTGAAGCGAACTTGTAACAGGTAGGTCGAGTCCCCAGATTGGCAAGAGGTTGAGGTGGGAAAGTGAGAGCGACCGCTTGTCCCAGTCACCACCACTGTGGGCCCTTGAGTAAGGCCCTTAACCCCTGACTGCTCCCCGGGTGCTGCACCGCGGCAGCTCACTGCTCCTAGTATAGTTAAGGTTAACTTTGAATAGGATGAATGCAGAAAAGGAAGGAACCCAAGGGGATCAATAAAGGGTAGATTATTATTATTAACCGAGAGCTAACAGAGCGCTAACAGAGCGCTAACAGAGCGCTAATCGAGAGCTAACAGCGTGCTAACAGAGCACTAAACGAGAGCTAACAGAGCGCTAACAGAGTGCTAATCGAGAGCTAACAGAGCACTAACCGAGAGCTAACCTAGAGCTAACAGAGCGCTAACCGAGAGCTAACAGAGCGCTAACCGAGAGCTAACCTAGAGCTAACCTAGAGCTAATCAAGAGCTAACAGAGCGCTAAGATGGGGCAGTGGTGGTCTAGTGGTTTGTGAAGCCAATTTGTAACCTGTGGGTCGCCGGTTTGAGCCCCCGGACTGGCAAGAGGTTGAGGTGGGAAAGTGAGAGCGACCGCTTGTCCCAGTCACCACCACTGTTGGCCCTTGAGTAAGGCCCTTAACCCCTGACTGCTCCCCGGGTGCTGCACCGCGGCAGCCCACTGCTCCTAGTATGTATAGTAAAGGTTAACTTTGAATAGGATGGGTCAAATGCAGAGGGAGGATCCATAAATGTTAATTATAATTAAACAGTTTGTCACAGCAGACACAATCATTTACAAAAGAGATGCTCCATCACCACCATGTCAGTCAAATGAGGAAGACGAAAAGGCATTTTTTATGATATATTATCCGTCTCCTCTTAATCAGACTCGACAGCCTCTGTAATTACTCAAGGATACTGTCTCTATAAGGGTTAAATTTCTTCAGAGACAATCCAAGGCCGAGTTGCATTTGCATGTATGAATATGCATAAACCTGCAGTGGGGGAGCGAGCTCAGTCAGTGTTTGGAGGGTGAGTCAGGGTGAGACAAATAGAATTAGTACACCCATACCTGCATCCCACAAACCGCTACAAAACAGGCTGCCCCCAGGAATAAATAAATTCACCACGCTGATCCTCCTCCATCGCAACGAGAAGCAACAATCCACCGTTTCACTCTGGCATATTAATCCCGTTGTTCCTCCACGACAGACGAACACATCCCGTCTCAGCCGTAGCTTTGCATTATAATTCAAGGGAGGATGTCATTATGTATTCTCCTACCAGCGTGGTGCAATTTAGTTTACAGGAGCTGCAGTAAGCTTTTCAGTGGTGGGCTGCCCTTGGTTAGTCAAAAACTGTTTTGCTTAAGGCTTTTAGTGCTTAAAAACTTGTGATAAAGTTTGTTATCAGAAGCTTCAAGTTTACAGATTTATTATATATTGCCAACTGGAAAATTTTAAAAAAAGATCGCAAGATTGCAACGTAGAGAAGAAAGAGCAGCGTGGATGTTTAGTGTGGGATTTGATGTGGAGTCTGATAGCAGCGGTTTTATCTTATTCCTGCACCAACAGAACAAAGGAGCTGACTGGTACAGATACTCCAGAACAAAGAGAACATCAGCGTCGCAAAAAGGAGTCTGAATGCCTTTTCTGCTCCGTGAGCACTCGCAGAGACTCTTGTGCATTATTAAAAGCATTTTCCGGTCTTTGCGAGGCGGGTAATTTTTTTTGATTGCTGCTCCACTGACATGAAACCTGACAGGATCCTACATCAAACTAAAGCCATCGGGCCACTGTCTCACTGACATGGAGAAGAGTAATTACATATTCTAACTCTTGTTGCATGTTCACTGACACAGTCCTCAGCATCAGGTTTTTAAACTGTGAGGTAGGGGGGAAGGAGAGTTGAAGCGTTGGACACAGATGGAGAAACACAAGGCAGGAATACTGCAGTGGAACTGAAGGAGACGGATGCAGAGTGTAGCCAGGAGGTTGCTGCACATGCCAAGCTGTTACATTGCATAGCTAGATTGAATATACAGTATATTGTAGATATCTGTAATTCAGTTCTTACTTGTCAAAAAGAACATTTCAGATATAAGTTATGTCACTTTAACCATTCATGCCTATGGGGTTTCTAATTCCAGATACCTTAAACTGATTATGACTGTTCAAAATGTGATTACAGATGTCTTCGCACCTGGACTTGAGGGAGCGGGGGCGTTGGTCGGCGGGGTTTTGGGCTGAGGCAGTGGTGGTCTAGTGGTTTGTGAAGCCAACTTGTAACCGGTGGGTCGCCGGTTCGAGACCCCGGACTGGGAAGAGGTTGAGGTGGGAAAGTGATAGCGACCGCTTGTCCCAGTCACCACCACTGTGGGCCCTTGAGCAAGGCCCTTAACCCCTGACTGCTCCCTGGGCGCTGCACCGCGGCAGCCCACTGCTCCTAGTATGTATAGTTAAGGTTAACTTTGAATAGGATGGGTCAATGCAGAGAAGGAATTTCCCCAAGGGGATCAATAAAGGTTAGATTACTATTATTATTGATTTGGAGTTTTGACTGTGCGAAATGACGTTGCAGATATCTGTAGTTACTTTAGAAGGAAGGAGGCGGCTTGCTTTTTAAACAGAGCAGCCTGAGGTTGAATTTATAGTAAATTTTGGCCAAAAGCCTCTGATGAACGAAGCTCTTGTTCTCCACAAACTCCTCAATTATTAGCTTTTTGTGCTTCATGTCATTTTCTAACCATCTTTCTAACCATTACATTTGTTTGGGAAGCCTCACATGAACAGTTCACTAGTAATTATGATGTTTGACTTATGTGCAGCTATTATTTGGCCTCGCACAAACTGACTCGGAGATATCGATTACTTTCATTTTGACGAGCAATGATGGTATGAATATCTGGAATAAAAATTCTACTAGTCAAGCTCAGCTTTTAAATGTTAAAACAGATTGTCTGTGAAGATTCTCAGTCATCCAGGTCATGGTTATCTTCGTAGTTTCAATCGTAGCATCTGGACTTGGTTGGGTAGCTCCAAGACGTTCCACCTTCATCCAAGAGGCTTCATCAGTTCTAAACTGACTGGTAGGGTGTTCCAGGTTTTATACTCTTCAGGATCCATTAACACTATTGAAACTCCAGTCTGATGGGTGAGTGTTGCCCCTCCCTCATTATGAGAGTCGTTAGGTCATTCCCTCTCACAATGGGGTTTGTTAGGGCCCTTTGTGGCCAGGGGTGAACGGTTTCTGTTCTTCCTGGGTAAAGAATGTAATACTGCATTGTACACAGGTGAGAGGTGATGTCTCAAGCCTCCCCCTCTGTTCAGAACAGATTGCTATATGCTGCAAATTGCACTAAAAATCACACTCTTTCTTTAAAATCGTAACTTTAAATCTGGCTACACGTATTTTTAGATTCAGAGGGAGTTACACTTTCCATGGACATCACTAACACGTATGTCCTTCACAAAAAAAAAAGTATAAAATTAGACTATTAGCTCACAGTGTAACTCTACGCTCGGCTTGTTTTTCCGACCTATGTTTTTGAACCCCTTTTCTGTTTAGTCACACTTGTTTGGGGTGTTGCTGGTGACTTTTTTGAGCTGTGCCATCTCTGGACATTGTTTTTTGTTTGTGCCGTTGCCACTTTTGTTTGACCAGAACAATTACAGTGGGACTTCCCCACAGAAATCAGAGAGGGAACGAAGTGACGAGTAGGAGATATAAGCTGTGTCTCCCTTCTTTCATCATGGACTGTGTGAGACCGCTGGACAATAAGACGGAGGAGTTAACGGGCCTGGTGAGGAATTAAGGAGACGTCTGTGACTTTACTGTTGGAGACTTTATTAAAATATACCTCACTGCTCCCATCGGTGGCTTTCAGACAGTTTGGGATGACAGGAATAAGTCTGACAATGGAAAAGAAAAAGGTGAACAGCTTGTGGCTTTTATAATATGGAAATATTTCAAATTGGAAAAACGAATGCAATCCAACAGCGACTTGTAATATCTGCAGTGAGAGCTGGTAGTAACAGAGCTGCATTCAATTTGATACCTACAAAGTAAACACTCAGAGGAACACAGTGAGTTCACTCTGGTAACTCAGGCTCAGCTGAAGCAACAAGGACACTTTCAAAGGAGAGAGAAATGTCCTGTAGACAGCGACAAGGCCAAAAAAGATTACAAAGAGGGTAACTGAATTCATGGTGCTGGATGAGCAGCCCAGCGCTGTGTAGAGAATTCCTCAGTATCTTTCAGACTGCAGTACCTCAGCTTTACAACAAGGTTTGTGGAGGATGCAGGATTTTGTTCTTTTGCAGGGCTGTTCAGTTGTCGAGCATATACACCGGACTGATTTTAATAAGTGTGTGTTATCCGTATACTATCAGATGAGGACTGTGTGTCGGCAAATAAATGACATGAATCGCGGTGAAATGCAATCGGAAAATACTGTCCCCCGGAAACAAAGCACTTCCATTGTGGGTTAACTTCCATTGTGGCCTTTGCATTTGTGTTGTGCCGTTTGCGGTTGTGTTGTGGCTTTTGTGTTGTGGCTTTTGCAGCTGCTTTGTGGCTTTTGCATTTGCGTTGTGGCTTTTGCGGTTGCGTTGTGGCTTTTGCATTTGTGTTGTGCCGTTTGCGGTTGTGTTGTGGCTTTTGTGTTGTGGCTTTTGCGTTTGCGTTGTGGCTTTTGCAGTTGCGTTGTGGCTTTTGCATTTGCGTTGTGGCTTTTGCGGTTGCGTTGTGGCTTTTGCATTTGCGTTGTGGATTTTGTGGTTGCGTTGTGGCTTTTGCGGTTGCGTTGTGGCTTTTGCGGTTGTGTTGTGGCTTTTGCGGTTGCGTTGTGGCTTTTGCAGTTGTATTGAAACAACATGTGTTAAGAGCTAGCTGGTTAGTGT
>OMNN01089980.1:0-13128 GCA_900302755.1 Chromis chromis
TTTATGTTCTAGAAACCATGAACAGCATGAACATCATGATCATAAATCACAAGAATCTTCATTAAAGAGTGGCATGGAAGTGTGGATTCTGTCATAATTATTGTTCTGGCCGGACAACCTGGGGCAATTGAGGAATTTGAATTAGTCCTAAATACAGTCCTTCTGAGAGGTCACAAGTTTGGGTCTCCTTCCCGACACCTCCTTCACACTCAGACTCCACGTCATTCGATGTTGGTAAGAACATTTCCTTAGTTCCTGCATTCCATGAGACAGAAGTTGAGGTACAGCACCGGTTGTTCCTCTCCAGGAGCACCCTGGGCCAGGACAGCTCCCAGTCCCAGATGCGTCAGTCTGGATCAGGAACCTCTGGCTGAAGTTGGGGCTCCTCAGCACCGGTGAGGTACATAGGCAGGTTTTCAGGGTCCGGAAGGCAGTCTCGCAGTCCTCACTCCAGGTGACTGGGTTCCTCTGGTCCTTCGCTGTGAGGGCGGTCAGCGGAGCAGCGATGGTGGCGAACTGGGGAACGAACCGCCTGAACCAACCAGCCAGGCCCAGGAAGGACCTCACTTCCTTCTTCGTGCGAGGCCGCGGGCAGCTGCGGATGGCCTTGGACCTCGCCATGCCCCAGCTGATAGCCAAGGTATCTTGCTTCTGCCCTGGCCCACTGACACTTGGCAGGATTCAGTGTTAGGCCTGCCTGCTGGATCTAGCTCAGGACTCACTCCAGGTGCTGCAAGTGCTCCTTCCAGGTGTCGCTGTAGATGACCACATCATCCAGGTAAGCAGCACTGCAGTCCTCACACCCCAGCAGAACATGATCCATCAGCCTCTGGAAGGTGGTGGGTGCTCCATGGAGACTGAAGGGCATTACCGTGAACTGGAAGAGCCCAGCAGGGGTCCGGAATGCGGTGTAAGGGCGACTGGACGCTTCCAGGGGCACCTGCCAGTAGCCCTTGCAGAGGGTGTTGATGAACCTGGCTCGTCCGATCTTCTCCAGAAGATCATCGATCCGGGGCATCGGATAGGCATCGAACTCTGTCATGGCGTTCAGCTTCCGGGAAGTCAATGCAGATGCGCAGTGAGCCATCCTTTTTCACCACGATGACCACCGGACTGCACCACTCGGACTGAGATGGCTCGATCACCCCCAGGCGTTGCATCTCCTCCACTTCCCTCAGGAGCTTCTCCACCAGATGTTGAGGCACCCTGTAGGACCGCTAGGCTAGGGCTGATTCCTCCTCCCCTTCGCTGTCCACCACCGTCACCAGCAGGGACACCACCGGAACCGGGACAGGAGCCTCCTTCCACTCCTTCAGCAGGTTCAAGTGGTACGTCTGCTTCATTTTTTTCTTGTCCGGCTGGTGGATCTCGTAGGTTACGGGACCCATCCTCCGGAGGACTGTGTAGGGGCCCTGCCACTTAGCCAGCAGCTTGCTAGTGGAGGATGGCAGGACTAGCAAGACCTTCTGGCCAGGCTGGAACTCTTGGTGATGGGCCTGGCGGTCGTATCAAGCCTTCTGGGACTGCTGGGCCTCACGTAGGTTGACCTCTGCTTCCTCTCGGTACTCTGCCAATCGCTCCCGCATCTCGAGCATGAACCAGACCACACTCCGATCACTGGCTGTGAAGGAGCCTCCCAGCTCTTCCGCAGCAGGTCCAATGGTCCCTGGACATCCCAGCCGTACAGCAGCTTAAATGGGGAGAAACCGGTGGAGGCTTGGGGCACTTCCCGGTAGGCAAACAGCAGGAAGGGTAGCCATTGGTCCCAGTCCCGCCCGGTGTCGTCCATGAACTTCTGAAGCATCTTCTTCAGAGTTTGGTTGAACCACTCGACCAAGTTAGTTCAGTTTGATTTGCTTGCCTGCTGTTTTTCGGTTAAAAGAAGGCATTTGACAGTTAATCATAACATTTTACTTTCAAAGCTTTCGAAATTTAATGTATGGACCGGTTCATTTCAAGCCCACCAACACCCTGAAGCAGAAGCTGGTCCATCCAAAGGACAAAACACCAAGACACAAACAACGTGGTGTACGCTATCCAGGGCAGTGAGGAGTGCTCAGACCTGTACATTGGGGAGACAAAACAACCGCTCCATGGCTCAACACAGAAAAGCCAACTCCTCAGGACAGGACTTAGCAGTCCACCTGTATCTGAAGGACACGGGCCACTCGTTCGAAGACAATAACGTTCAAATTTTGGCCAGAGAAGATAGATGGTTTGAGAGGTTTCACAGACATTTTTATTTTTGTGTGATTTGCTTGTTTTTGGGGTCAAAATACATCGAATTTAGCGTGTAAAATCCCACATTTTAACACAATTACGTGCACACAGCAGGTTTTGCACTTTAAAAAAAAGTGTGATAATGTATAGCAGTGTAATGATGTAATATGTATGGGGCTCCAACTACAGTAAAATACTGTTTACTCAAACTCTGATTATTCAAAGTGTATTATGGTCTTGAGAGTATCACAAAGTCCTCAACATTACATCTGAACCATCACATAGAGCTGAGGTCATTAAATAAGTTAAAATACACTTGATTCTGTCGATGCATGTGCCAAAGATGCACAGTGCTGATGATAATTGTTGCCATTTTAGATTCTCATTGATTACTCATTGATATCGTCATGATGGCCTGCTAAGTTGATTCTGCAGCATCCAAACATCCAGGTATAGTCACAACTATCAGCCACAAGAAGAATAAGGAGGTCTGATGTTAACAACTTGGAGTCAGTCTAAGATTAAATAAATACGCCTGGACAGACTAAATCTACCGTCCTAGGTCAATCTGAACAAAATCTGAGATCGTGGAGCAACACTGCTGTCTGAAATTAATTTACTCGTTTGTTATTTGGGTCCCAAAACTACATTCAGAATTTTGAGAGTTTCATGTTTTCAGGGAATTTTTGTATTTTCACCCTCAAAAAAAGTCTTAGTTGAACTTATGGGTTCAATAACTCCCACAGCCATGACATTTAGTGAGGATACAACAAAATTGTTTGCAGCAGATCAAAATGACTGAATGGCTCCAGCAGAGGCCAAATTGTTAACTGTGAAAATGTGAAAAAAAAATTCAGGTGAGGGTGGTATGCAGCAGTGACTGATGGTTTTGGAGGGGGCACACTGGGGCAGCAGAAAGGCTGTGAGCACAGCACTGGACTGTTATCACTTTTTAAAGCTCACCATTTACACATCCAGAGCACAGAAACACTGTTATCCCTTTTCCACCAAGAAGCACCAGGAGCTAGTTCTGGTGCTTAGTTGGTTCAAATCTGGTTCCTCCTAAGAACCTGTTTGCTTTTCCATTGGCAAGGACCCAAATTAGAGCCACGCCACTGCGTCACTGTAAAACAACTACGCTTGGATCCATTACATAGCAGTTAAACAAACGCAATAAGTTGATGATAATATCTATGTTTATCTTTATAGATGGTCTTAAGGCGGATTGTAAGGCGGAGGTCGCCTGTTGCCTGGACACATCCGCGATCGCTGCTGGTGGGACACGATTGTACCGGATTTCAGTTTGTGCAAAACTTCCATGTGTCCCAGGAGTCATTCCAATACATCTGATCAGACCAGGGACGTCCTGGAGAAAAAGGACACTAATGACCTCTTGTGTGTCCCTTTCCACCGTTGATCATGATAACCCACCCCCAGCCCCTGACGTACTCGGTGCTTAGCTCTGGTCCAGCAAAGAGTTGGTAAGCACCAGTTTTCAGAACCTGGAGCCGGTGCTTAGGTGGTGGAAACACAAAGAACTGGTGCTAAGTCAGGCTCTGTCTCTGAACTAGCACCGGAACCAGCTTGGTGGAAAAGGGGTCCGAGTGTCCAGCTTTTAGCCACATGATGAATCCAAGTCCCATTTTTACTCATTAGTTCCGTCTTTGCTCTGCAGTAAGTCCTGAGGAAATCTTTGGCTCTTTAAATGCTAAAGGCTCATCTGTGTTCACTATCAGTGTCTCCCTGATGTTTAGTGGCAGGCAGGTGATGTATTGCATGTCTGTGGAGCTTTTTCCACTGAGAAACAGTCGCCTGCTGCAGCCAAAAATGACTCTAAGAGTGTGAAACAAAAGAGGATTGAAGTTATAAGCTGCAGAAACCATAACATTGAAATGTTGCATAGAGCAAGAGTCAAGTGAAATCTCTGTGGAGCTGTAAGTTTGAGTGATCTGTGGCAATCTAAACCAGTGCTATTGTAAAAACAAACAAACAAACAAAAAAACAACCTGAAGATTTATTGAATATTGGACACTGAGAAAAGTTAAATGCTAAAACTTTTGCTGTAGAACTTGAAAAAGAGACTGTGTCACTGTTCAGCGATGGTTGCATCACATGTTGTTGTGTGGCTTCATCATGTGTTTTTCTTCACACCTCTGACTGCAGAGACACCTCAGAAGTCGAACATGTCGTCACCCGACTCTCATTCATGCAGGTGTAAACAAACTTCTTGTCTACTGGGATTCAATGTGCTGCCATTAGAGCAGCTAATGGGCGAGAAAACACAGTTCACAGAAAAGCAAGTTAAATCTCAGTGGGCTTCTGTGTGAGTGTGTTGTGGGTCTGCTAATGGCCACAAAACAAAAGGTGTTAATCAATGCGAGTTCACCGCCACCGACAAACACGGATCTATGGAGAGATTAGTTTTAGCATCTTTTTAATCTTCATGGTGCTCATTAAGTTCACACAAACACAAACTTTGTCTCATGTGATAATGATTGCTAAAAAACTTTTCCTTCTAATGCAGCGTTTTGTTTTACTACTAAAAGACTGAATGCATTTTAGAATCTAACCAGAAGTGCAATGAAAAATGTTAGAGTAGAATAGCTTTAAGGGCTTCATGAACGTGTTAAGATATACACAGTATGAGTTGTATAAACTGTGCAAGGAAGAAGACGTAATGTGCAGTTTAGGTGTACACAGTAGTAATGGATTGAGCAGAGTGGTAACTATGTGAATAAACTATGCTGTAGATTATATAATGTGCTGGATAAATAACAATATGAGTGAGATAAGCTTTAATGTACGGAAGCGTTTTAGGGCCACTCATGAGAAATACAGTCATGTGAAAAAATGAGGACACCCCATTAAATATTCAGTTCTTTATTAAGAAACATTCACTTTTCAATGTCTAATCTTGTTTTTATTTATTTATGGAAAAGGAAGTGATTTAATTGCAGGTAAACAACAAAAATGACCCTTGTTTTACTCATTAAACAAAAGATATTAACAAAAATGCATATTCTAACTGAGGAAAAAGTTAGGACACCCTCCCCCCTAATAGCTAGTGTTACCCCCTTTGGCTGAAATAACTTCAGTGAGACGCTCCTTGTAGCATCTACAGTCTCTGACATCGGTCTGAGGAAAGTTTGCTCCACTCCTCAACACACAATTCTTTCAGCTGTGAGATGTTTGAGGGGTTTCCTTCATGTCCTGCCCGTTTCTAGTCTCCCTACAGCATCTCAATGGGATTAAGATCTGGGCTTTGACTCTGCCGTTCCAGGACTCTCCATTTTTTTGGGTTTTTAAACGTGTATTTTTCAGTTTTAATTGTTTCCTCCACCAAGCAGAGGTTATGTTTTTGCCAATGTTTATCTGTTTGTTTGTTTTTTGTTAGGAGAATAACTTGAAAAGTTATGAACGAATTTTAATGACATTTTCAGGATATGTTGATGATGGGACGAGGAACAGGTGATTGCATTTTGGTGATGTTCTGGATCAGCATCTGGATCCAGGAGTTTTCTTGTGGAAATCACAACATGGGTGGACATGAGCTGCTTGGCGGGGGTCGGCGCTCTCCGGGTGCTTTTCTAGTTTAGTTATATTACATCTATCTCTTAGTGTTATTAAAATTAATATTAAATATCCATAAGTCTAAATATGTTTAAAAACACACACAAGCTTTCAGAGGGTGTCCTAACTTTTTCACATGACTGTAAATATAATAGGAGGCAGATTTTTTTTCACCATGCATTTCGACAAAAAAGTCGAAATGTCTCTCCTGGTCCAGATTTGGACTTCTGGCATCAATAACGCATTAGATACGTTGTCAAACATAAACAAAGTTTTTTTTCCCATCGTTTTAAGGTAGAATATGTGCTACAAGCCCAGTTTTATCAAAAGTAGCTGTCTTTCAAGCTGCAGAAATAACATTGGTGTCTATGAGCAGCCGGCGGTGAGACGATTGCACAGAGACTGTCTGCAAATTGCAAAACCGCAGCAACAGTGAAGAGAGACACGACACAGATATTCAATAACTTCACTCTTAGACACTGTAGTATCACCAAAATCTCTGCAGCCATCAAAAATGAGCCAGGTGAAGGCTGCAGTGATTTTGGTGACACTACAGTGTCTAAGAGTGAAGTTATTGAATATTATTACTAATAAAAATTCCTTAAAATAATGATCTTTTAATATATATATCAAAGCAAGTGTTGTAGTGTGATCAACAGGAGCCAGCTGAAGGCTGCAGTAATGATACAGAGATAGAGAGATAGATTTAATCCCAGGTCTGGGAAATTATTTTGTCACAGCAAGACACATAACATTAAACAGAAGACAAGTCTGAAACCAGGTCTGAAACCAGTCCAAACTAAGTCTGAAAGTTGGGTTTGAAACAACATAAAAACCAGTCAAATATAAATCAGACCTAAATTGGGTCAGAAAGCAGCACAAATCAGATCCTGTACCAGATCCAATACCAGTTCAAAATCCAGCCCAGGAACCAGTCAAAAACATCTGAAATCAGTCCCACACCAGGTTTAAAATCAAGTCAAAAAAGCAGCTAAAAAGGTCAGAAATAAGATCTTAACCTGAATCTAAAATCAGGTCCAAAACAGGCCAGAAACCATTCAACAAAGATCCTAAATCTGTAGATTTTAAATCAGACCTAAACTGTGTCCAAAACCAGCCTAAACCAGATCCTACACCAGTTCAAAAACCAGTCTAGAAACCAGTCAAAAAACATCTGAAATCGTCCAACCCAGATCAAAAACCAGCCAAACAAAGGTTTTAAGTCAGACATAAACTGGTTCTGAAACCAGTTTAACAAACAAAAGCAGCAGAAGATACACAAACATTCAGGTTAAACTGATGGATTCATGATGCAGATTTACTAAACATTTCAACCCTCTGAACTCCGAGCTGCAGTTTCTGGGTGTTCTCGTTGCTCTTGTTCTCAATTTACCTCATTGTGGGTTAATTTTTCACTGCAATCTAAAGTCCTGCATCTCTATGGAAACAGAACAACCATGATGAACTCAGTAATGTCTTCTGTCACTATGACACAGTTAGAATGATGGAAATCAAAAAATGATGAAGTTTTTTATTAAACTGGCTCTCATGAGGACCGACCCAGGAAAGGGATATCTTGGACTTTAGGAGGCTGCTTTGCTGACTAACCGTTAAAACCGGTTAACTCACCATGATTGCTGACTTTGTGTCGACAGACGTTAAAATATAAAACAAACGGACGTTATGTCTCAGATCTCAGAGTTCTGTGAAGAATCTGTGGAGCGTTTTATACTCGCATTGTGCCGGGCAAAGAACAGCTGCGTCTGATTAGCTGAGAGTCACAAGAGCTGCTCTCCTATTGGTTGAACACAAATAGTCGTCTTCCAAAAAGCAGAGCAAACAATAAGATGAAAAATGTCACAATTTGAGAAACAGAAGTGAAAAATACTGAACTGATGAAAAGGTAAAGTTAGAAACAGTCCATGTTAACAAGGCTTCTGGTCATGTGCAGCCATTTTATATATTTACAGACTGGATTATAAAAACTGGACAAAACAGGAAATTGTCCAGAGACCAGAAGCTCCACATTTACTTCCTGTTGTTTGGATCTATAGAATGTGATTAAAGGCAAACCGGTTGATTTGTTCCATTCAAGTACATCAGTGATGTCGGGCCTCCAGTTTTATTTTGACTGCATTAAAATCTAGTTTATTGTTTTAATTTGTTTTGAGCTCATTTATTAACAGTTTGTTGTCAAACTTCCTTAGTTTTTTTTCCTGTTTTTATTTACACATCAAAACCTACAGAGGAATAAGATTAATTAACTGTAAAAGCAGGGGTTAAAGTGCTGAGCTGAGCTCCTCCACCTCCGAGCAGAATTCTGCCACCGTAAATTATTCAATTCAAACTGGCAGTAGCGTCGCGGACTACAGATCATTTTCGCTCTTCAGTAGTGTGCTGTGTGTGTGGAACTGCTGACACGTGTGCTTAAATCCCACTTTAACCACTGTGTAAAAGTACTATAATACTGCAACCAATATCATGTTTGTCATCAATAACACAACTGATGATTAGTTATTAAACATCTGACTGAACAGTAACCGTTACCACTGACTCTTTCTGTCTACTGACTGATCAGATAACCATTTTGGCCTCAGAGGTTTGTTGGTTTCTGGGGGCCTGGAGAAATAATAACATGTATAATGTCCTCGTAGCAGAAATAAATCTGTTTTACAAAAAAAAAGTTGTAAAGAAGTTTGAATTGCCCATTGTATAAAATGTGCTATAGAAATACTCTACCTTCATTCATTCATTCAGCAGTAATTGCTTATTTGTTGGATTTCTTTGAATCTTTGGTGCTTCTTGAGCATTTCCAGTAGGTGGCAGCAATGAGCAGAAAAACAACACATCTAGTCTTGGCATTACACATTCTCATAAGGGATTATTGGTGCAGTTTTATTTGCAAATGTATGTTGACAACTGTGAAAATATGAATTTGTGTGAAAATAGCTTAGGTTGTGTGTTAAAAATAAAAGCCCCACAGTAGGAACTCAATACACAGTACTTTCATTCCTGAAATTCATTTTTTTGGACATTTTTCAACACTTGGTATGTTTGTTTATGACTACGCATTCACTGTGGTAGTCAAGGACAAGGTCACACCAAACATGATGTACCTCGTCTGAGCTACATGTGGTTCAGAAAATATCACTAGTTATCAATGTTTTTGTTAATTTGTGCTCCAAGGTGGGACTTTTCAAAGATGGGCTTCAATTTTTCTCATATTTCAACTCTCCCATAAACAGACATTATTTGATCTACTTGATATTACAGATTCTGAATCAATGACATGATGAGAAATAACAGTGAAAAAAACAGGTTTTTATCTTTAATAGTTCCTGAGATATTGTTGTTCAGTCTTTAATGTTGATGTGCAAAAAAAAAGTCCTGAAAGTGGGTCGACAAGCACATTTTTCAAGAAATTTATTTATAATTTATAAAGTATTTGATATATCGAGATAAAATTCCACAAACGTCTTCATACAGATCCATTGTTCATGATAAAAAATCAGGTAAATCATAGAGGGTTGGAACACACATAACACAGCTGTCTGATGATGCAGATCCACCAAACTGCAGAATTTGTTTTTTAATTCGACACTCATCTGAGTGAAAAATGCAAATTGAAATAAACAATAATAAGTAATAAACAACTTCTGATATCAACTAGACCACAGGCCAGTCATTCTCAACAGTGAAACAAACTCTCAGTTCAATGGTCAGTTCATGTCTACAAACAAAAAATATAACAATTTACAATAGCATTTTTTCTCTTACCATGAATATTGCTTAGTGGGACTTCTGGGACTCCTTGCCCTCAACAATCCTTTTCAAATCTGGTTTATAGTCAGTTGTTGCCACTCGAAGCAATTTCTTCAGGTGTGTCTGTCAGAACAGATAGATGCTTTGATTTCATGTGTTTCAGGGTAGAAAAAACAGACTCACAGACGTATGTTGACCCAAACATTGACAGTATCTTAAGCGCAGCCCGTTTGGCATTTGGGTACTTTGCCATTTTCACACTTTTCCAAAATTCAATGGTCCCTTCTCTCAAAGCAAGTCCCAGTTGGTTTCTTCACAAAGATCGATCATCTCCAACTCAGCTGCAGCCTCATCTGTGACCAGCGGAGTTTTCAAACAGCCCGTCTCTGAATTAAACAGGTCGACGAGGAACGTAATCTGTCGCCTTGAAGATCACGGAAACGAATCACAAAGCTTTCGTACAGGTTTTCAACCATTGTTGCATGTCTGGCTGTTTGCTTATTCAGGACAGCGCCGGTGACTTGCCTGCTGGCTTTTAGCAGAGTGGGAAAATGCGTTAAATCTCTCTTCTGAATATGCGTCTTGAACAGCTTCAGTTTGTTGGCAAACGCAAACACACTTTGCACCAGGTCAGGCAGTATTTTTGACTTACCCTGCAGGTTGAGGTTCAGTCTGTCCAAGTGACACAGCATGTCAACCAAAAAAGCCAAATCCATAATCCACTTGAGGTCTGAGAGCTCGGGATAGTGCTTTTCCTTCTCTTCCATGAACAGTTTCATGGCATCCAAAAGCTCAAAGAAGTGAGAAAGTACCTTGCCTTTTGACAGCCACCTCACAGTGCAGTGCAGTGGCAGGTCACCTGGAAGGCCTTGGTCCAGCTCAGCAATGACAATTTTGAATTGCCTGTGGTTAAGCGCATGTGTGCGGATGTAGTTGACGATTTCCACCACAGGCTTCATGACATCGTCTAAATTCAGTGACTTAGTTGCTCCCTGTGGATGATGCAGTGGAAATTCCAAAACTCGTGAAAACTTTGGTCAGCTTTGCACAGCCCCACAAGCCCGTTCACAGATCCGATCATGGCTGGCGCTCCATCCATGGCTATCTCAGTTAGTTTCGATATGGGCAGATTTGCTTTCACAAATGCAGCCGTAGTTTCTTTCACATCTATGCCACGGGTTCTGTCTTTTAATGGCACAATATCACGGAGTTCTTCTTTGATCACACAATCTTTTGACACAGATCGTGCAAATATTGCCAGCTGAGGCTTGTCTTGTATGTCACAACACTCATCCAATGCGACACTAAAATACTCACAGGCTTGAAGGTCAGAGTGCAACTGTGATTCAATAGCCATGTTAATGTCCGATATTCTGTGTTCAACTGTGTGGCGGGACAGTTGGATGTCCGATACCATTCATTTTAGTTTGTCATTTATGACGTCTATGTAAGCGTTACGGTCTCTGAGTGCTTCATACATTTTTGGAACAACTGTGTCTGCTTTCCTGCCTGACCTTTCAAAGTGACCAACTTGTGCTTGCGAAGTTCAGTCCTGTTTGGAAATTCCTGGTCGATGTTGGATGGAATGAACTGAAGTGCCGCTGAAGATTTGAAGCCTTGAAATGTGCTAATGATGCCTTACATATGATGCAGAATGGCTTGCCATTACGTTCCAAAAAAAAAAAGAAAAAAACTCTCCCACTGTGTTAAAAATGTCCCATGTTAATATTCATGTTTTCATTTTGCTGTGCATTTTTTAATTGCCAGGCCTGATCGACATGAATATTAAAGTCACCCATTATAATGACTTTACCTGTACTGAGACTAAATCAGCTAAAAACTCTGAGAATCCAGATAGAAACTACAGCAAGGAGCCAGTGGTCGATATACAACAACTAACAGAACTGGTTTTAGTGTTTTCCAGTTCAGGTGTGTGAGACTAAGACTAAGGCTTTCAAATGAATTATAAATAACTTTTGGTCTCTGAATAATTAATACGTTTGAGTAGAAGATTGCTGCCACTCCTGCCCTTCTGCCTGAACTTCTAGGTCTATGAATATTAATATGACTGGGGGGATTGATTCATTGAGACTGACATATTCTTCATCTCCAGGTTTCAGTCAGACACATTCAGTCAATGTGATGGTCTGTTATCATTAACTAAAAGAGATTTAATATTTAATAATCCACATTTAATTGTCCTGTTTTTGTTTCTGATAGATTTGTATTAATTTGTATATAGTTGTTTTCAACAGCCCTTCTATTGTTAATGTTAGACTTATAGAATCTGGGTGGTCGGGGGACAGACACAGTCTGTATAGGATAATGAGAGGGTAACAGCCGTAAGGAAGCAGCAGAGAAGCTTTAAGATGAAACTCTGCTTCCTGGTCTCACCTCTGGACTGTCAGGGGATTTGGCTTTCTAATAAATCTTTCCAATTTCCTAGAACAGAGAGCTGCACCATCTAAAGTGGGATGTATGACGTCTCTCCTAATGAGACTAGATTTTTCCCAGAAACTCTTCCAATTATCTATTAAGCCCACATCGACAGCCAGAGGTTGAAGGATGACATGTGGCCATACATGTCATCACTGATCAGATTTGGCAGAGGTCCAGAGAAAATCACAGAGTCCGAAATAGTTTTGGCATATTTGCACACTGAGTCAATGTTAATTTCAGTGACTTCCAATTGCCTTAACCGGATGTCATTACCGCCAACATATGTTATGATCTTATTATATTTACGTTCATCCTTCATACATATGAACTCAACATGAGAATTATTAAAATCATTTATTGAACAAAAAAAACAAACATTTATGTGTAAACTCATATTCAGTACCACGTATCCACTGGACAGTTTGACAGATTTTATAATATTCATGTTTCACTGTCTGACATATAATGAACTCAGAGAATCATTGTTGAAGCTGTCTAAAGGCACTTTAAATCTACAAGACCTGCTTTTACCATGAATGATGTGAACAACTGCCTGTTGTTTTCAAGTCTTGGTTCCACCGATGTTTCAGAACAACAGCTTCTCACCTGTGTGACTTCTCATGTGGACAGTCAGATTACGACGATCAGAGTAACTTTTCCCACATGTCTGACAAAAATACGGCTTCTCACCTGTGTGAGTTCTCATGTGGACAGTCAGAGTACTACTTGTACTGAAACTTTTCCCACATGTCTTACAAAAATAAGGCTTATCACCTGTGTGAGTTTTCATGTGGCCAATCAGATAACCAATTGTCCTGAAACTTTTCCCACATGTCTTACAAGAATACGGCTTCTCACCTGTGTGAGCTCTCATGTGGCCAGTCAGATGATGACTATGACTGAAACTTTTCCCACATGTTTCACAAACATACGGCTTCTCACCTGTGTGAATTCTCATGTGGCGAGTCAGATGACAACTTTTACTGAAACATTTCCCACATGTCTGACAAGAATACGGCTTCTCACCTGTGTGAGTTCTCATGTGGGCAGTCAGATGATGACTATGACTGAAACTTTTCCCACATGTTTCACAAACATACGGCTTCTCACCTGTGTGAGTTCTCATGTGGCGAGAAG
>OMNN01089982.1:0-27089 GCA_900302755.1 Chromis chromis
TCTGTCATTTTTTCCCCTCCAGATTATTTTCCCTTGTGAATTTACATGTCTTATGTAAAATAAGATCAAGAACCTGTAACTGTGAATAATAATACTTTTTAAAAAATAATCTTTCTGACAATGAAGGGTTGTAGCGCCACATTATGTAATAACGCCGCATTATGTAATAATCTGACGCATTTTGTAATAAAATTCTTGAACGCAATATGTAATAAACATTGCCGCATTTTGTAACAAGTTGTTACATAATGCACCAAATTATTAAATTTTCTTCATTAACAAAAGTGCAACACCCGCATTTTGTAATAACTGATGCAATATGTAACAATTTATTACAAAATGCAGCAAAGTTTATTACATATTGCGTTCAAGAATTGTATTACAAAATGCGGCAGATTATTACAAAATGTGGCGTTATTACATAATGAGGTGAAAATGATGCATTATTACATTATTACATAATGTGGCGATAAAATACACTTGAAAAATTGTCAGAATGTGTTACTGCGTTTTTAAAAGTGTACAATATGGAAAAGGATTGCTAATCTGTCAAAACGCAGTATGTATCATTCTATCAATCTACCTATCTATTCATATTTTAAGTGTTTTCATAGTTTTTTCCATAAATATCCTAAATTAAACATTAAAAAACCAAAAAATACCTATGTTAAAACACCTCATGTTAAATTAAGGCTTGAAAATGTATTTTAAGTATGAAATATGACTGTATTCCTATGAGATGTTTATTTTCCACAACTTTACA
The DNA here is from genome assembly GCA_900302755.1 of Chromis chromis. Taxonomy (NCBI): domain Eukaryota; kingdom Metazoa; phylum Chordata; class Actinopteri; family Pomacentridae; genus Chromis; species Chromis chromis. The sequence goes on from OMNN01089982.1 coordinate 764, forward strand.
GCATTTGTTGGCACCCCAGCTACTGGAATAGTACTGATTTTTCTGTTGTACAACTATGTTTTCTTGGCAATCAAAAACAGAAAACCCAAACCCGACCTACTCAGACGTCAGTCCATCATATCTTCTCCCCACTTTCCACCAATGTGAACTGGGAGCGTGCTCTGGGCTGGTGGTACTGCCAGTGTTGTGATGATTTGTGCTGCCTTGTTGCAAAATACAACAGTTGTGTGTCAATCAAGTCCAACTCCAAACAAAACCAACAATTATCACAAATCAACAGAACCCCAGATCGAAGCTGGTTCAAGTTGCAAACCTTCGAACACCAGGTTCTGAAAAGCCACCACAGAGCCACATAGTTGCACCACTGTGTATTTTGCCGCTTTCCCAGCAACACTAGCAGCAAGCACAACAACAATGGAGGACTACGGCTCTTTACAACCGACTCTTGCTTCAAATTTTGGACTCTGGATTTTTAAAACCGGTGGTCACAAGGCTACACTTGGTCTTGTTGGTCATGATAATCCCACCTCCAGCTCCTTACGTAAGCAGTTCCTGGTTCTAGCAAAGTGTTGATGCTGCTAATGCTGGTTCGAGATTAGACCCCACCTCTAAGTCGGCCCTCAATCTGCTCTGGGTGGAGAATTTGTAAAACCCTGGGTGATTTGATGAACACAGCACTTTGTATTTACCATCAGTGCTCTCATTAACCACATGGAGATAAGGCTGAAAAACAGTGGACTGCTCCTTTAAACGAATGGCCTCAGAGACCCATCTGTGTGTGGGGAGTTGAGCTGGTTGGGGGTGTAAGGGTGAGGGGGGGTTGTTAGCTAGAACACTAATGAGCACCATACATCACTCGCTATCAGTGTTAATCACACTCAGGGCTATATTTAGCTATTTAGCTTCAATTACCTGTTTTCCATGGGACTAATCAACACTTAGCAGGCGACACTGCTGCTGTAAATGTAACCGTGTGTGTGTCTGTGGAGGTGCGTCACTGTGGGGGAGGGGGGAGCACGCTATATGTTTAATTAAGGACGACAACCTGTGTATGAACATAAAGGCTTAATAGCTGCTGGAAGGAAACTTCTGTTCCAGCAACAGACTCATTGTACGCCAAGAGGTCAGCTTGGTTGAAGCTAGATGAAACCTAATGATCAGTTATACACAACAAAGTATTCATAGAGGTTTCCTGACTTATATTTTCTCTGCAAGTCCTTAAATGTCCAGACAAAGGTCTAAATTCAAACTTTAAAGGTTACATTCATATTCAAAAATTCACCTTTTAAAAATAAGAGTGAAAAAAAACTCTTTAAATAGGATGAAATTAAGATTCTGGGATATTTTTAAATGAGTCCGGGCAGGGCTGTAGATGGAATCAGCGGTGATTTATTATAAGCAGCAAAAATGGTTAAAATTGCTTCTATTTTTAAAAGCACAATTTAGTATTTCTTTATCTTAATCCTCTAAACCGCAAAACCCACCAGCAGGTTTATAAGGTATGTTGTCTTAATAAATAAATAAATAAATAAATAAAAATAATAATAATAATCACCGAAATTACTCCATTTAAGAGTCAGACACTGTAAAAACAGAAAGTATCGTTGGAGTTTTAACTTTCCTACGGTCCTTGAACTACTCATCTGTGACATTCTGTTCCATCCGACCACTTTTATTCTACATTTCAAAATTCGCCAAAAATAAACCGTTGGCTCTAACTAGATTTAGTAAAAAACAAAAAATTCTGTGCTCCTCACTGCAACCAGGAAGCCATATGTGACTCAGCTGTGACCAACAGTCCCACGACAAAAAATCAGAGAGTTTTAAGCGGACAGGAGTTAAGTTTAGAAACAATTTAATTTCAATTTCCAATTTTTGTAAAATAAGTAATCAAGGAAATATAACTTTCAGGGTTTTTTTTCTTCTTTTTTTAAATGATCTCTGGCGTATTAACTGTGTCATCCTGCACAGAAGACATTTCTGAGTTCTCTCTCCTTCTAGTCTTGGTTGTTCTGTTTCCATAGAGGTACAGGACTTTATATTGTAGTCGAAGGAGGTTCAGTAGAAATTTATATTGTGGTAAAAAAAATTACCCCACAGTGACTGAAAATGTGACAGAACCACAAGACGCCCAGAAACCTACTGGGTTTCAAAGGATTAAACAAACACTTTTTTCCCCATCTTAGCTGCCAAATAAAAGATTCAGCCCTTCCAATACATATATTCATAGGTTGTTTCTTTTTGTTTTGTGTTAAACTGTTACTAAAATCCCTCTCTTAAATCATTTTAATAGCAGTTCTGTTTGTGACCCACATCAGACTATAAAGTCAACCAGATAAGATGCTACATAACACATTATCTTCGGTATGACCCTGTAATGCACCATACTGTAGGCCACAGGTCTTATTTTTCTGCTGTGCCAACAAACAAGCTATTTGTCTGACTTGCGTGACATAACAGAGAAACAGGTTGCACATTTACTGGATGTATGGCTGCCCTAAAAAGAATCTGAAATGTTGATTGAGAGGTTGAAAGGGAAGAAGGAAGAGGGAGAAAGAAAAGGGAAAGAAGTAGAGAAAGAGGGCGAGGATGACTGATCAAAACACAAAAAGGAAAAGAGAGAAGGTGGATGAGTGTAAGTGTGAGGAAGGGAAAAAATAGGGATACATTTGAATGAGTCGGAGAGAAGGAAATGGAAGAAGATAAGAAAAGGACAAGGAGCAGGGAGATGATGGGGTTAGCCGAAGAATGGAGGGGAAGTGGGTCAATGGAGAAAAGAGGTGAGACCAATCGTCCATGAGAAAGACTCGGCGGAAAAAGGGGGGAGCCGAGCTTTCAGGATGGAGCCGACGGTGCTTTAAACCGAGTTGTTTCTTCACAGAGTCTGGCTGAGATGCTCAGAGAACACAGCGAACTGGACGGCTTCCCTCCTCTCTTTGCCGGGAATTATTCTGTCACTCCCTTGGCCTGGACAAGTGGTGCTGGGGGAAGTGTTAACGTAGCGTGAGTGCAGAGCTGTGCAACATAGCTGGCAAAGGCTCGCCCTGGCTCGAGTGTCGGGGTAGTTTCTGTTGCACAATGAAACCGCCATCAGCCCAGAGGAAACTACTCGTTTTTTTTAGCAATAAATCAGCTGAATTAAAGAGGGTGGGAAGTGAGGGGGAGAGCGGTCGAGAGAAAGAGGGGGTTGATGGGAGATTGAGTGGGAGGGTGGAAAGGAGGTTGAAGTTTCATTAGAGACAGAAAAAGAGAGTTAGGTAGATATTCTATAGTGTCTGTATTTGTCATTAGAGCCATTAAAAGGGCAGGCTTGCACTCCAAAAATGCTAAATAATTCTTTCTTCTTGTGGTTAAGCGGGAGGACCTTCCAACAACTAAATGAGTTCCAGTCTTAAAGGCCTTAAAGAGACGTTCCTACACACTGCACAGCTCATCATATAAAGAAATACTGTTATTTTGAACCAGACCAGAAAGTCCACATAGTTATGAAGCACATTAGAGGGGTGTTGCACATGCAGTTAAGCCCAATACTATCCATGCACAAGCCCAAATTGTGATGTAATGTGATTTTTTTACATAACTAATAGGTTTGTTCTGGCTGCAAACGGCATGAACAAGTGTGAAAAGATGCATTGGAGATATTAATGATAAATTATTACAGCTTTTTTTTTTACATTTTAGTAAAAGTGCCTTGCCAAAATTGCTGATGTTGTCACAGATTTTTGAGGAAATGCAGCTTCTACACATTCCAAACGGCCCGGGTGATTTCTGCCACTTACAGGAGTGTTTAAACACACTATAAATTGCAAACAGCTGATGCCGTAGTTCTACCACTCAACTGCAAGTCATGTTACAATCAAAAAAATGTAATTAGTTTGCTATTGGGATCCATCACTGAGACTGAGTTGCATTAAGTGGCGATTCTGAAGAAGGGAAAAATCCAAGAGTGCCAGTAACCACAGCGAAAAGCAAAAGGTACAAGGAGTTCCGCGCTGTGGCCGATCACAAGGGGTGTCGTAGGAAGCCAAGAATGTAGTGCAAGAGGCCAAGAAGAATCTAAGGGTCACCACCAAGGTCATCCTGATGCACCTGAGGAATTCTGGTGCCGACATCTCAATCAGACACTCCAGGAGACATTGACCTTGGTTGATCTCCATGAACACCAACCGAGGAGGATTCCACTTCTCCAAGACAGGCACAAGAGCTCACCTAGCCTTTACAAAAGTTCACCTGGACAAAGGAGGCTTTTGGTCGTCCATTCTGTGGTCAGAATTGAGTTGTGTGGACACAGAGATGTGATTTTCGTTTGGCTTTGGAAAGGATAAGCATTCAACCCCAAGAACACTGTCCCCATAGTCAAGCATGGTGGTGGGAGTATCATGCTTTGGGAGTTTTTCAGCCAATAGGCCAGATAACTTTACTGGTAGCCATCCAGTCTGCAGAAAAACTGGTCCATGGGCAAACACTGAACCTTCTAACAAATTAATTATCTAAATCAAGCAGCCAAAGAGGTAAAGAAATGGATAAGCAGAACATTTTTGAGCCCAAACCTGAATCTCATCAAGAATCTGTGGAGGAAACTGAAGATATGGTGATAGCAAGAAAGACTTCCAACCTCAAAGACCTGGAGATTGTCGCAGAATAAGAGTGGACCAAAATCCCAGTGGAGACATGCAGAAGGCTTGGTAGCAACTTAAGGATATGTCTGATTGCTGTGGTGGCAAATAAAGTTGTCGAAGTGATTACTGAGAAATTATATGGACATTTGTTTGTAGAAATGTTACATTAACACCTCTAACACAATTTCTTACTGTCTTTTGTCAAGAACATCGCTACCTAAACCTGTTCCGACTGTCCCTGGAGAAAACTATATGTAGCACTCGGGTATGAGTAACACATTTCAGTGGTGAGAACCATCAGTTTGGCATAAAAATCACATTTACATTTGTTCTGTTCTCCAAAACAATAACAAAAATAGACCATAATAGCGTACATACACTGATTTTGGATGTTTTTCAACAGGCTTTAAGTACTACAGGGTAGATTTCCAAAACCACACCAACGTGATTATTCCTCTGTAGACTTCATTAAAGAATATTTTCAGAACGACTATTATCATTGAGCTGTGTGGGCAGCAACGCACTATAAAAATTTAAGTTGGGTTTTTGTATAAGAGCAGCGCCAGTGGGAACGTAACCGCTAATACCGGACTTGTTAGCGCCTCACTCTGCCCTGTAAAATCTGCAAAAACACTTTGCGCAACAAAAGGATTTACAGATACTTCTCAAAGTGCAAAGTCGGTGTCATTAGGAGGCATCTGTGAGTTTATGTATGCATATGTCTGGCCGAGGATTTCCAAACCTCAAGATGTGAGAGTGACCCACATATGCAAGGCTGTTCTCCAGCCAGGCGGAGGTCTCATAAGCCTCGCTGTAATTGAGGGCCAAGGGAGCACCTCGGGAGTGACGGCCGCTTAATGAGAAATTATAGTTGTGCTGATGCTTTCAGAAAACCTGACTCCATTTGATAGTAATTACATCTCATATGGTTTCATTACGCGAGCTCCTTATTTGGATTAGGAAATATTACGACTGGAATAGGAGAGGATAAACTCTTCCGGGATTAACGCCCGTTTGAGACCACCAACCCCCACCAAATATATGAGATAAATGAAGGAGGTTTAGTAAGTGAGTCCAACGCCAGAGTCGCTAAACTAGAAATTAAACTGTAAATTTATCTAAATTATCCAAAACAAATTCTTTGTCCCGTCAGTGTGCCCCCATTACCCCCCATCAGTTCCATTACAACAGAACAGAGGATTTAGTGAAGATTCTTTCTTGTCAACAAAGGAGTCCAGTAACTAAGCGTCTCCAAGGTGGTGATCACACTGGATTAGTTTGAAGCGGTGAAGGGTCTTTATTCTAATTGGTTCCAATGGGTTTGTAGGATTCTGTGCACTTTTGCAACTTCCTGTTTTTCTCCAGCTGGCAACCTGCACATTTGTCAGGAGCAGGTGCGTTGAGTGGTGGAGTTAAAACAAAAAAGGTAGGACTCTGAGTGGGTAAATGCTCTAAGACACTGCAGCTGTTCATGAAAAATTCAGAGAAGAGTGCAGGAGGAAGTTCTCCCTATTAAATCATCAATAACTAAAATGGACTGTAGATTTTGTGGCTGACAAACCGGAGCAGCATTACCTCACTGAATGAGTTCCATGTTTGATTTAGAGGTGCTTTTTTTGTGTTTTTTATTGCCTGAACAAAGATCATAAAGTCTATAATTAATTGACATTTAACTCGTTTTCTAAGAAAGATGATACCTCACTTCACTTAGCAACGGCCACTTTATTTGCGTTGGACCCTATTAGTGTTATAAGATCGGTTTTATTTATAAAACTTCATCTGTACATTTATTTTCAGCGACTTCTATGGGTTCAGGCCAGGAACATGCATGGAGAAGACAAAAAGGCAGGAGCTAAAGCCCACAAGGGCGTGAGTGGGATGTCTGCTTATAGACCAGGAAAACAAATGATTTTCTCTTATCCAAACCTTTATAACCAGTTAAAGAGTTGTAATTAAAGCAGTTGCTGTCAGATTTTAGAGTTTCTTTGATTAGTACATGCTTTCCATCAGCGGCGTCCAAATACAGTTGGAAGCTCTAAATTCTCCAGATATCCTGCGCTATGTCCATCCACCTTGACAATTCATCAACTAAAGAGTTGTAATTAAAGCAGTTGCTGTCAGATTTTAGAGTTTCTTTGATTAGTACATGCTTTCCATCAGCGGCGTCCAAATACAGTTGGAAGCTCTAAATTCTCCAGATATCCTGTGCTATGTCCATCCACCTTTACAATTCATCAACTAAAGAGTTATAATTGAAGCAGTTGCTGCTTTTAGGACTTTAGAGATAGTTTGAAATTACATGCTTTCGATTAGTTGCTGTCCAAATACAGTTTAAAGTTCTAAATTCTCCAGATATCCTGTGATATGTCCATTCATTGTGCTTGGAATTGAAAGTCAACAGAACTCCCGAAGTTGGTAATTATTTAAAAGTTCTACAGCCTAATCTGTAACAAGGTATACTGTAAAACATGCCAAGTCACAGTCAGCCTTTCAGAAACATCCACAAGAGCATTGTGTGTTTTTTTGTGTTTAATATGGGGGCATATTATCATTTAACTAGCAGACTGATGCGCCACATGCCGGTCCACCGTCCACGTTCAAAGTCTGCATCACATAGGGTTGTTGATATTAATGAAAAATTCGACAATAACAAGGTTTATGCTGTCAAAATGTTACCACTGTATCATGTATTGACTGTCCTTAAGTACCACGCAGTATTCTTAATGTGACATGAATAATAAGCAGTTATGTTATAAATCTTTAACAAGACTAAATTCACATACATAATGTAAGGGTTTGTCTTTGGGGGGTGCGGCTAATGGTTGTTTTAATTATTGATCAACCTGCTTATTATCATTTCAAATACTCAATAATGATTGTTTAGTCGAAATGTCAAAAACATTTGTGAAAAATGTCAATGACGCCTTGATAGATGTCTTTAACATGTATTGAGTTGTTTGACCGCAAGTCAAAAACCCAAAGGTAGTAGATTCGTTCATTAAGGAAGCTGAAATCAGAAAATAGTCTGTTTTTTTTTTTTTCAAGATTTGTGCTTGAAAAATTACTTAATTGACAAACTAATTATCAATAGTTGGCCATTTCGTGTGTTTTTTGACGACACAGGTTGTTTAAATGATAATGGTCTGGATGAGGGCAAAAAAAACAGCAGATGAACAAATGCTTAACTCTGCAGCTGCAAAAAAAGAAACTTTAAGAATTCAGATTTTTTAAGTTTGTCTCTGTATTTAAAGATCATATAGACCGAACTGAGAGGGAAAATATGCTCATGATCCATTTTGAATTTCTCCAAAGAGCTTTTAGGTACATTAAAATGACCCACCTGCTTCAACTCAACAACTGCCTCAATCTTTTTTGTCACTTGGGAGGTGTTACCGTGTCACATTAGCTGCTTTTAACACCGCTGTTGATAATAAGAGACCTGAAGTTTGCATAAAGAATATCCCCGGCTGCGGAGACTTTCTCATTACCACAGATATTGCACTTGCGATTAAAAGTCGTTCTGCTAAGTCAGAGGTAAGAGCTGGTGGATTTGAGGTATAGCGGTATTAGCCCTGCGAGTTTAGGCTTTAATCCAGGCCGAGGTAGAGCAGACGTCAAGGTTTTCCCTGTCTGAGTCTATCTCTCACGCCCACGCCGGCTCTCTCAGGATCAGCCACACACGAGTACGAGTTAACTCTGTGCAATTTATGAGGCCTAACCTACATACACACCAACGCACGAAGCTAACTCTTACCTTGAAAGTACCCAAAGTTCCCTCATCTCTCTTTCGCACAGACAAACGCACCCACACACCTCCCCAAATCATCAAATCTCTCTCCCTTTCACCGCCTCGGTCCCCAGGAGAGGAGCCCCGGCACTGAAATCTAATTAAAGGCTCCATAAGCAGAGCTCAAATGAAACTGTCACATCAAAGTCGCAGCTGGGACAGAATGACACAAATCAATAAGACGGAGAGCTTCGGCAGATCCCTGTGCACCCTGGAGACTCCTGAGCCGACCCGGGCTGGGATTAGGCCGGTCGGACGGCACTCTGAGTGGAGGTGGGAAGAGGAAAGGCTGCGATCTGTGACGGAGGGGAACCTGATGGTGCCTCTTTGTCTATGTATCAGTTTCTATGTCTGCCTAACAAAAATCCTGATTTGATTAGAGTTTGATTATTTGCTCACTGCAGCTTAAAGCATCCTGACATTATACTTCGACTGGAAAACAGTCGGCAACAACTGCATGTAATACATTAAGTACACTGATGTCTGGTACAGAATCTAAGTCTATATATTCATCTGAGAAGTTTTATCTCAAATGTTTCTAACTTCAGCACCTTAGAGCCACAAACAACATAAAATAAACATACGACCACTATTTTGGTTCTATATTCATATCTGCACTGTCCATCTACTTTGTAGGCCCGTTCTAATATTATTATAATTTTGAGGTTTTATGTGTTTCTTGCTTTCAGCTCTGTCTAATTGCACCTCCAGGCAAAATACATTTAATTTCTGGATCTATCTGAATACAGACTGTGTTTTATGTATGTTTTGAACCTTGTTTTATATTTATATTAATTATTCATGCACCGATCAGCCACAACATTATGACCACTGACAGGTGAAGTGAATAACATTGATCATATTGGTACTATGTGGAGTTCTGCTGGAAAACCTTGGATTTAGCCATCCGTGTTGATGAGACTTAGACACCCAGATAAAAATTGTCCCAGAACAAGCACACTCCCTCATGCAAATGGAAATCCCAAATGTCACTGGCCTACCCCTGCAGGAAAATGCACCCCACCTCATGGCAACATCAACCACCAATCAGGAACATCTTGAGGAACATGACAATGGCCCAAGATGTTGATTTGACCTCCAAACTTCCTAGAGCCCATTCTGATCAAGCATCAACAGGATGCAGTGGAACAAGTTGGATTGACAGAGGCTCCACTGCACAAGGCAGAGTACCCAAAGGATCCTCTGCCAACGTCCAGGTGCCAGACCCCATAGGACACCCTGTGGTTCAGAGCATTTTGGACCACATAAGGGGGACCAACATAATATTAAGCAGGTGGTCATAATGTTATGCCTGATTGGTGTATGTATAAGATACTAAAATATATCCTGAGAATGTCCACAGAAAGAAGTTTAAATCTTATATTTAGGAGAGCATTTAAAGCTGAGTAGTTGGGTGATTAAGGATCTTGCTCAAGGGCACCTTGGCCAAAGAAATGAAGCTGAAGTGCTACGTTTTTCCACCTTTTCCAAGACTGTTTTCGTTAATGCTTAGGTTTAAAGGGTTAGGGTTAGGCCTACACAAGTCTAATCTGCTGTTGTGGCACCAGTGAATCTCCAGTCACAAACTTGCATTTGAGCAACATGAGTGAATATTAGGTTCTGACAGGTGCTGCAGGATAATATATTGCAGTGCATTGCTTCAGTCAAACTGTCTATCTGCTCCACGTATCTACTGACCCATTTAAAAAATCCATACATTTTTTGACTGCTGTGCAAATCTGTTTTGAGGGAGGGGTGACAGCCAACAGGGAAACTTTGACTCTTGTAAACTAGATTGCTAGAGCTGTTCTCTCTGTTTTACTACCTTGCTGCACAGATGTATTACTTTTTAATATAGTGTCTGGCCTCCACTTGGGGCTCTGGGTGCTGCTCAGTAAGTTTCAGCATATCTTTGGGGCCAAGCACGTATTTTTACTCTAACCCATACTGCATGAAACCCCCCGAACTAGCACGAATACCAGACAACAGAGCGAGGTATTAAGAAGGTGTAAGGAAATCCATCCAGGATTTTCACTTTCCAGTTCTGACTGAAGGTAATAGTACACTGAATCCTGCCTGGATTGGTAAAATGCAGAGTGAAATCCAGTCTGCATAATGAAGCAGGTTTCATTGGACTCTGGTGGAAAGTTGCAGAAAATGTACTGGAGAATGACTTACCTGCAGGGGCAGCAGTCGAGACCAGAGTTAGAGGAAGGCAGGAACAGCCGATGGACCATGAAGAGAAAAAAGAAACAAAAAAGAAAGGAATTAGTTTAATTATTATCAACATGTTCATTGGTCTGAGTAACTATAGCAACTTAAAATCAAATTCAGCCCTTGTTCTCCAAGGTTTATTTACACATTGGTGTTATTTTGCACATAAAGGGCAAAAACGCATCAAACCTTGACAAGAATAAATACAAATGACAGGAAACCATCATTAAAAGTGCAAGAGCATTAAAAGTAGCTGCCTGTAGAGCAGATCCAGAGTTGAAGGACCTAAGGAAGGAAGGAAGGAAGGCAGTATGGCGGGTTTCTGGCATTCAAGACTTAATTTTTTCTGTATAGATTTAAAAAATTGCATATACGTGTCAACTAGTGAGGTTTCAAGATGCTGGTAAACAGATGCTGAGTCAGGTTAGTTGTTCTTTGTCTCAACAAGGAAGCAAATAAGCATGATTTCCCAAATTTGGTTCAAACTCATTAAAGACTGAAAGTTACTGTAAAGACGGTTTTAGAATTTCTTGTTTGGTTTCCATGTTATTAAAAGCTGGTATGGTAACCAAGGCCGAACAAAGACGTTGCTTTGTCGAATGCAAAGCAGTTCAATAATCCACCTAAAACCCTGCATCGGCCCTCAGCCGACTCCAAAGAGCCTGCAAAGGTGTTTAATGTACTTTTCAAGCCAGCGAGAATCTGACAGACGTGTAACCGCAGCCTGTTTGGTTTTGCACGTCTCTGCAACCCCGCTGGAACTTTGAACGTTTCACTCAGCGAGAGCCGGGAGATATTTGGGACAACACCGGCTTGAATTTCATTCCATGCAGTCGGAACTAATCTTCCCTGCAGGCTTCAAACCCAATTATGTATTACACAATGTTAAATCGGCGAAACAACAAACGTATTGTTTTGCTAGTTTCCACCCAACAACCAGTGGGGGACAAATACTATTCTACTTTTGTCATTTCAATCATTTCATTAGCGAGTAAAAAGATCAAAACATTGAGTTTCTGTTTAAATGGAATCATATCAATGCTTGTTTTTGCTTGCTGGAAATGTATTGGAAGAGCTTCGGATACGTGATCTGACAGTGTGGAAGATAAATAGAAGTTTCACCTGTGACTTTAGGGTTTGATTTCATTTAGTTGGTCCATAAACAAAGCAGAACCAGTGTGCATTTGAGGTATGGGAGGTTAAGTGTCCATCTACAAGCAAACCTCCTGAAATGCATAATTTAAGTGTACCTGAACAACAGATGCCCATTTCATTTTGCATTTTCTTTTTTTTTCCAATATCCTATACGTTCCGCATCATTTAAGAAATATAAAGTACATCATCCCACCCTCTGCAGAGCGGCGCTTATCCTAAGAGACATCGATACTTTACTGAACGCCGGGGGAATAGGAGAGTGGGGCTCGCTAAGCCGGCCTTGTTGTTGAAATAAGCACTTTTACTCTCGCACAGACAGCAGAAATCTGACAACGATACCTTACACAATGGCCATTGTCGGATGCGAAGCCGTGAGGGAAGAGCAAGCAAACGGGCTAATTTGTTGTGCGAACAAAAGGATGTCTGTGACAGCTCTGCAGCGACACATTTCTGTTGCATTAGGGATGGAGAAAGGATTAGAGAGGAGCATGTGATCCCGTCTTGTCTGACTGTGATCTCTGTTGAAAAGATGCCGCGCGGTTGACAGAATAAAAAAAAATAATGGGAGCAACAACAAGAAAGTCTCTTCCCTCACTACATTTATCCTTCATCCAACCTGAAGAAACGCTGCAGAAATCCATGAATTACGCCGTTTTCTATCCTTCATTCCGACAGAGGAAACCACAGAAGACATCTTTTGTTCTCTTTCAGTGACTCCATTAGAGCTGACACCTGAGTAGCCACCACTTTATTCTCAATTTATACTGTGGTGGCTTTAATGTTTTGGGTTGTATAGCAGCATGACAGTACTCAGTTTTAATACATTTTTGTATTAAAATCATGATTTCTGTCTCAGTTTTTCCAGTTAGGGTCAAAGTTTTACCCATACCTCTCACCCTGAGTAGTAAAATAACATTCCATAGTATATCAGGGAAGTTCCGAAGATCGTGCCATGAACTATCATGATGATACCATTCGAGATGCTACGTTTTTTTCCCCTCCAGATTTCTACAATTTCAACGAGTAAGCAGCATCTAAAGAGATTTGTTCTACGTCTCGGCAGAGCCAGGCGACCCGAGCAGGCAGCCCCGCTTTGATAAATGATGTACGCTGCGAGTAAAAGATACGTGGTTTGGGAAGCACTCTGCGTTTCAGAGAAATGCTAAATCGTGAATTAAACACCCCGATTCAGCCCTTTCCCCCCCAAAAAAAACCTTTAAGCATGAAAGATAAGTATGAATTATGTAGTTATCTTCCTTTTTAGAGTCGCTCCTGAAACTGTGCACGATTCAAAAATTTGCAGAAAAGCCAGTGGAATCATTTTAAATACTGCAGCCAACTGGATCTAGATGAAGACTTTGTTTTTAATGGACAATTAGTTGAGATTTAACCCAACTCAAAGCAAAAAGTGGGAAAAAAAACTTGATATTAAAAGTTTAGGGGTTCAGTTTCTGATGAAAAACAGTCGGAGTTGTTGCAAACTTTCAGTGACAGGCATGGTAGGTTTCGTCTCCTGAATATTCTGGGCATGTGTTTGTTGCTTTGTGTTGCAGCCGACTCAGTACGCTAGTCAAGCATGGCAGATATGTCTGTGCAAGTCATCCCAAAAACCCCAGAGCAGAAGGTGCACCAAGACTGGACACGGAAACACAACGCTGGAAAACACATGGTCTGTGCGGAGTCCAAGTTTTGTGTGAGCCACCGGTGTGTATTTATAGATGCGTACATCTGAAAACATGCCCCGTCACATCTTCTCCTTGTATGGGCCAAGCTGCAACTCCAGTCTTATCTTGACTCCCTGAAAAAGCTCCAAAACTAAGTTCCCATGACTTTACTTAATACTCATAAAAAAAACTCCTCCCATTACAGCCATTATGAAATAATTGCATCACTTTCATCACCCCATAAAAAGCTCCCTCTCTCTTTCGGTTGATCGCGGGCAGATCTGGTCTAGATCGCTCTTGATCAGCTCCCGTCAGAGCAAAAGTTCACCCCTATTCCCAGCTGCGTCCCGTCAAAGGCGAGAAATTCCCACGATGGGCCGAGGCGTGGGTGGTTCCGAGGAGGGGGGGGTTCAAGGGAGAAGTGGTGGAGAGAAAACAAGTAGATGAGATGGACGGGAGGAGAAAAAGAAGCAGACAAACACACAGAGAGAGAGAGAGATGGAGCTCTCGGCAGCCTCGGTTCAAACCCAACCAGGTTCTGTTTTAATGTTAATTCAACCAAACGGACAACAAGTGCCGCTCCGCTTCTCTGGGCAATTAATCTTGCGTGAGCCAAAGCGAAGAGAGATTTCAGAGAGGGCTAAATAAGTCTGCATAATTTTTTTCTGAGCCAATTACCGTGACAAGAAGAGGAGGGAGGAAGAAGAGAGGGGGTGGGGGGGGATAGTCAGACAGAACGAGGGAGGAGGTTAAGGAAAAGAAGGCACTCGGGAACAAATGAGGATGCGTAAGAAAAATGGGAAGGTAGCGAGGGAAGACGGAGCTCTCTCTTTTTTTTTTGGGTCAAATCCTGCAAAGAAAGAAAAGAATCAAAAGAGTTGTAAGACGTGAACAAAGGCCGATGTTTGAGTTAAAACTCACAGGAGCGGATGTGAGAATGTCAAACAGGAAAAAAAGAAATCAATCAGTGTCACTCGTACTGTAGCGTATGAATAAAGGATGTGGAGCCTGATGCTTGGACGAGGACAGCGCAGACAAAGAGCTTTTTTGGCTGCCTCACTGAGCTTAGCTGTCAGTAATGCACTTACACTGACAGATAACGGTTATTATGGAAGCCGCTAACATCGAATGATGTCGCTAACAGAGGTATAAACACATTTAAGGAGGCCTGCGCGACGAGATGATTCCCCCTCGCTGGAAAAGTAGTTAAACCTGGAACAATTTCTTTCTTTATTTCTTTTTTTTTTTCTTTTAAACTGCTGTGCGACAGTGCAAGAAGCGGGATCATTTCGTGGGGGAAGAATACATTTCACTTCCCGAGGAAATGCTCTAATATCAACAGAGGTGTTTTCCTGAAAATGGAGCCCCAGAAAAAACAGCGCAGGCCCCTCCGGTTACGTTCGATTGCTTTCTTTGGCGAGCGCAATTACGAGCGGATTCAGAAAACCGAGTGAGGAAATTTTGGGGGCCGTTTGTAAAATGCCACAGTTTGCTTTAAGTGATTGTGACAGCGAGTGTAAAAACAAACACCGGCTCTGGGTCTGACAGGCTTTTATAGGGCCAGTGGTTTGTGTGTCTGATCCAAGTGTGGATTTTTCAGACTCTAAAGGTAAAACAGGTGTTAATGCAGGTAACTAAAGACGTCAAAAATCTAAAGGATCTGCATCCAACACTTCTGTTTTTGAAGTTAGCTTGAATAGAAGCTGCAGCCTGATGTGTGCATTTATACGTGCCACATATAGTTGGCTCTACTTTCTGTCACTGTGCAGTCACACACCTTCTTTTTTTTCTATTTAAGTGCATCACGGTGCTCATGTGTGTCTGCTCTCTCCCCTGCTGTTCTGTCAGATTGCAGAGGTTATTTCATAAAGGTCCATCTCCAGGCCTGCCTCAGACCCAATCATCCCCCCAGCAAATCTCATTTACACCAAACCCCGGGGACACTGCGGCCATTTCTTGCTGCTAAGTCTATTCTGCAGCAGCCTGCAGTGAGGCCCAGTTAAGCAGCGAAAAAAGCATGGCCGAGGAGAGGAACGCTGCCTTTCCCATTACACAGATTCTCATCAAAGTTTCACATCACCGCGGAGGGAAATCTAAATATCATCAGATGGGACTCTTTCATACACACCTCTGTGCACTTTTTGCTTATCACTGTGACTTCGAGTAACAATCTGCATTTCTCACATCTATGTTTCTGGCTTTTCTGGATAAGACTTGCAGCCAAATGGATTTAACAGCTTCTTGAGCCGATATCCACATTTGGATGTCTTTGCAGGAGGGTCCATCCACCTCAAAGTTCACACCTGACCATGTTATATTTGTCATACGTGCATACGCATGTTATTAAGTAAAACGTGCAAAATACAGTGTCTAGGGCTGCAACAACGAATTGACTGAATCAATTCAAATCGATTCTAAAAAGAGTTGGGAACTAATTTGGTGATCGATTCGTTGGGTCTCGATTCGTCGTCTTGTGCACGTTGTTGTTGAACACGCCCAGACATGCCCCCCTGACCACTGCAGAATAAAAACAAACCAGCATGGCAGAGGCGGCAGAGAAATACACAGAAAAAAAATCACGATCAAAGTCCTCCAAAGTGGGAAAACTTCATGAAAACACAAGAAAAAGACAGCGTTACAACACCGTCTGAGCAACTGTTCTCTACGGCAGGCAACATAGCTTCCAAGAGCTAGTCTTAGCCAGGAGTATGTGGACATGCTAACCTTTCTGCATTGTAATGCAAAGTTTATCTAGAATGAGGACAGTACAAAGGAGGACTTAAAGTTTAAATTGTGTGGTTCAGTCAGTTTTGAAATTCTTCATGCACCCAGAGAGCCCCTCTTTATTTATGTTCATACTTTACTCATTATTTATTAGGGCTGGACCTGAATATCGGAATATTCAGTCGTTATGGTGGTATCCGGATAAGAATTTTGAGATCCGAATACTCGTGCGCACCCCCGGTCGCAAGCCACTGTGGCCGCCATTACAGCGATGCGATGTGGCGTCAGTTAGACACACACACACACACACACACACAGTACACTACTGAAGAGCCGTATGGGAGCCGAAAGAGCCGGCTCTTTTAAGTGAGCCGGTTCATAAGAGCCGGTTCTCTACAAAGAGCCGGAATTCCCATCACTAATTTGAAGGGGAGCAGCAGAAATAAGCAAAAGCCTGTTCAAAACAATTAATTGTATTTCTTTATTCAGTAGGTATTGGCTATTGTTGGGGTCGGTGTAGTTTAACTATTAAAGCAGAAAGACATCGGTGCTGTATAGCTAATATACTTCAATATCTGTTGATTTATTGCAAAGTCATTTCGTCATCACAAAGTGTGAAAAGTGTTATCGCACATCATAGATTTTTCTCATACCATGCCTGCGTAAAAGGCAAAAAAAAGAAGAAGAAAAATTCACAGTTCTTTAAAGAAGTTTTAGAGCGCGCTTGTATCTCAATAAGAATTATTTATTGGGTCGATAAAACTACTTTCATATAAACAGAATTTATATCTGACAAACATTCGAAAACATTTTCACTTTCAAATGTTGAGAAGAACCTAGAAAATCACATTTAGGAAGTAGAAGGGGCAAAAGTTTGGAACTTTAGCATGATAAACAGTGTAAATGATTTATCGCTGTTAAAAAAGCTACCTCCAAGTGTATTTATTTGGCTTTTCTGAATCAGAATGAGTTTCCTGAAGCTAAAAAAAAAAGTCACACCCATCTATTATCCCCCCACAGGTTACATCAAACAACATGAACTCAATGCAAATACTGCACGTGTCAAGTTTAGTGACAAATATACGGCTGCTGCGAAAAGGTGACATTTTCAATCCGTCCGCTCCTTTCGTGTGTTTTATGCTAATATGCTACACGCAGAGTGATTAAAGACACACTCGACTCTCTTCAGATGCACAAATTAGCATATGTTTCGGCGCCGTGAGGAGCAAGTAGGGTCACAACTGTGCGTTTGATAAGGAGCCTGGCTTCCCTCTGCTGGGGTGGAGCTCTCAGGAGATGAGAAGCAGCACAATCATGTGTGGATTGTGAGACGAGGGCCTGTGTTTGCATCATGCTCCGACTTATCAGCGTCTCTGTTGTGGCAACCGGGTCAGTTCGAATCTGCTTCTGTGTACATCTGTGTTTGCATCATCTTCATCAGCGTCTCTGTTATGGCAACCAAACTTGTGGTATGTGCGTTGGGGAGATTAATAGTAACTGAGCAGGTATTTAGCTCAACACATGAGGGGTTTGAACTGTGGTCTCTTAGTTTGAACAAGAGATTTCCTCTGATATTCGACTTGATTTACTGGCTAAACTTTCAGCCAAAAGCCAGAATATCTTTTTGGAAATACATCTGGAAATCTTTAGCCTCAATTAAAAACCGCAGCCGCTTGTGATTTGGGGAATAGTAAACAATTTTTTTAATGCAATTATGCTTTTTCTGCGCTACTGCAGCTTGGACGCTCGCCACGGTTTGCAGCTCTGCAGCGGTTTGGTTCAAACCATCGCGTGTGTGCATGTTTTAGCTTCTTGGCAACAAGTCATGTGCACTTTAGGGTTTTGCTCACCACTTCTAAATGTATGTTGCACAGTTTGAAGTACTTTTTTTTTCTTCCCTTGCATTCATTTTTGTTGCAAAAATCAGTTAGAGTCACATAACTTGTGCCTTGAGTTACGTCATCTTTGACACTCAATGATGCAGGAGGAAGATGCATACAAACTTCTAGAACCGTAGTCTCAAAAATATGTGTTTTTAGGACTCGGTGATCTGAGGATCTTATACTAGGTGAATCTGAATTTGTCATACGATCTTCTTCTCAGAGGAATCATAGAGATTGCGTCATTAAATAAATGAAAACAGCACAAACCTACCAGCTCCACCTAAACTCAGCAAAGGCTTGATTGATTGTGACACATTTAGGACAAAGCTTATTGGACACATGATGCATCTTTGGTGTAGATTCTTTTGTTAATAGAAGAATGTGAACGAAGAATGTCAGCAAGCAAACCAACATCCTACAAGAAGCCTTGTAGGACTGTGAATGTTAGTCACCATTTACACTAGTGAGCTCTGTTTTCAATGCCACGTCTGCTTTCCATTTACTCTCTCAACCTTGACGTTACCTATGCATAAGTCAAAGACCATATATAGGAGCTGTTGTCACCCTTTTGAAGATATTTTCCTGGTTACACCTGTTATGTACAAGTTCTTTTCACTTTGTACGCTAATAAACATGATGTACAGTATTGTAGTAGTGCATTTCATGATTGTCATTCTTGCTAAGGCTGGCATTGTTGCAATGTGTGGTGTTAGTTAGGGCTGCTTATTTGAAGGTAATGTCTAGCAGTGTCTTGTCAGAGTTACTATGTTTATCTGTAAAAGTTGCACCTTAAGAGAAGAAAATTCAGATTTTTCCTTTTTGGGTGTTTTGATTTCAGATACTACCACGACGGTGTATCTGTGCACCAAACAACCATCTGGAATCATGGTAATGTCGCCTTTTTCTAGAGGTAAGAAGTTGAACATCATTTACTGACTCTATGCTGCTCTCTGACAGCAGTTCTGTAGACTCAATACAGTCTTTAGTCTCGCTTAGCCAGATGATTTTGTGGTACAGAATGGTCTGGCTGCACCTCGGTATCATTCTGCTATAGCGTATAGTCTTTAAAACCAATCACAACCATCTTGGCTGTGAGCTAAGGAAAGAACGTTTGGTGATCCTTCAATACAGTGACTGGTGGAATCGTTTTGGTGGAACATTTGCACATGGGGTGATGAGCAATGTCATTAAAATGGATAATCCACCATCAAACTAGCAGGGCTGCCTTACTGCACAATCGAAATGGTCAACAAAACTTGACATTTTTAGGTTGCTGCTCAAAGTTTGTTGTCGTTTCCCATAGTAACGTTGATTTTGAAGACAGTAACACGCAGACAGCAGAAGGAGACGAGAAAGCTGTCTGACATGAGCAGCGAATAGCCGGCTTATACCCATAGTCTACATCCGGTGAGTCAGACTAGCTGGTCTTATACAAATGGGCGGAGATATGAATCAGCACTTACAGTAAGAACGTTCAGAATCAAATCAGAGCAATAACAGGATGCAGGGATTTGTGAGATTAGCCTCAAGCTGAAGCGACAGGCTTTGTGCAGGCCACATGCACAAATATCCATGCGATCATATGAGTTTAACTACATCTGTGAGAAGAACCACAGATCTAGAAGGTCTAAAACCCTTTGCAGACCAGAAACGACACACTCTGAACGAAGGCCTGCACTCCTACTTCTTTCACATACGCTTAACAACACACACTTTACATCCTTCCCCGCTTTAGTCACTTCATATATCAGACGATAACAGGATGTCTTGCCACTCGGGTCAGAGGATTCAGAGGTTGTGTTTAGATCTGATAAAGCGGTCAGAAAGTAGAGCATCTGGCTGCGAGTCAAGAATCTGCTTATTTAACACTCATGTCGAGTTCCTGAGATCTGAAGCAGCAGAGGAAGACGCACACACACACACACACACACACACACAAACACACTTATTCTCCTCCGTAGTAGCCACTGCCATCCTGGCACTTGTTGATTAGCCGTAATGGATTTAACATGCGCTGGGAGCAGAGAGGTGCTCGCCTTTATCCCCCGCATGCCAGAGTCGGTGAATGAATGAATGGCAGGATATCAGGGCGCTCCATCACATCCGGCAGCCCCTCAACCTGCGGCTCCAGATAGTGCTGCTATCTGTTTACGCTGCCTATCACGCAGAATGCTGCTCACCCCGATCGGAGAAAAAGTCTTTTGTGCTTGTATTGACAGCAGCAAACACGAGGAAAGACAGCAGGAGATCCACTCAATTGCGCTGGATTCGATTTGTCACGTGCCGATGCAACACTTTTGTCTGAGCTGTGGAGGCTGAATGAAAGGCCCATTGATGAAACTTTCAATGTGATTTTTGGCAGAAAGTATTTCAGCGAGTTTCATCATTCAGTGATCTCCAAAAAACACAAACAATCAGCTTTTTCAGTGTGGGCTTTTGACCAAAAGCTTTAATTACCCCACAAATCGTCAGAACATATCATCATCAAGGCTGAACAACAGCGCATGGGGCAACAGTAAAATGATTATTTCATGTGCCTGTGTCTCTACTTTTTTCACAGAGTCATCCAGTCTTTTAACCTTGAAAGGTTTCAATGCATGAAATTTGAACAACCAAATATCTGAGAAGCATCAAATTTGCTTGATAAATGCTTTAAATACTAATCGATTGACTTTCTTTTTGGTTCACTGATCCTTTCAGCACAATACAGAGTAAAAAACACAATGTGTTCTTAGCATTTAGCATCAAAATTGGTCCAGTTGGAAATAGAAATTGAATACTTGGTCACATTCTCTATATTTAGGGTTTTCTTTGAATGGATACTGAATCTCATTTAAGAAGATTTACCGTCAAATAAGCAAGTAAGGTATACAATGTTATGCAATGTAGAATGATTCTATGGTTATGCAAGACTGTGTGAAAAAGAGGGTTAGAAAAAAGCAGTACGAAAAGATAGAATTATAGATATAAGTCGATTAGCCGCAAAATTAAACCACTTACATGTGAAAACTTGATCATTTCAGTACAATGGAAAGTTCTGTTTGGACAACTTTGGTCCTGGCATTCACGTGGATCTTACTTTGGTACACAGCATCCACCTAATCATTGTTGCAAACCCAATATAGCAAAGGCACTCCCCCAACAGCACAAAAACTGCTCAGGAACTGCTCGAGGAACAGAACCAAGAGCCCTAAGGCTATGACCCAACCTCCAAAGACCTTCAAATCTCAATCTGATCAAGCATCCATAAGATGTGCAAGAACAAGCCTGATCCAAGAAGGCCCCAACTCAAAACCCCAAAGACCTGCTGCCAACGGGACCCCCACAGGTCACGTGTCCATGTCCTAAGTGGATCACGAGATGTTTCGCGGACCTGCACAGTATTAGCCTGGTGGGTTCAATGTTGTGGCCTTCAGTGTACCTGTTGTACTTAAGAGCAAACACTCTATGAAGGTGAATGCTGTGCACATAAAAACTGTGATTCATGGAGACATTGGAGTTTTTTGTTCGATGAAGGCAGCAGCTATTTGTAGCGGCCTTCATCATCAATAGTTAGATTTTAGTTCCCAAACACATTCAAGGAGTATAAACGCAAAAGCAGCTTTCTTTTCACCCAACAAATCTCTACACATGATTCAAGCAAATGAAACCCCCGCTGCAAACCCAACAACATGCGAACCATAACACGCCTCTAACTGCAGGAACGGTGCCTTCGTCAGTGTTTGGGTTGCCTCCACTGTAACAATAGGAGGACATGCGAGATGACAGCGTGTCGGAGTGCTGAGTCGATTAGAATGGATCCTGATTCTCGGGGGTCAATGAGTTTGTTGTGAGAACATGTTCTTCCCCGTTTCGTGCTGCCGGTGGAATCAGACGCTTGGAGGAAGTCTATATCAAGACACGGAGTTTATCTGTCTGTATAGGTGCGTATACATTTTGAAACTATGGAACGTTGTAAGAAACATTTCTACGCTCTGACAATGCGCCAAAAGTCCATCTTCCATAGCTTTTCTGTACAGCTCTCGGCCCGTTACCGGCTCGCTGCTTTTCTTCATTTTAACCTCGAGGCTCTCTTTCGTAAGTACGGTGACAATAGGCACCATGAAAGGACAGAACTGACGTCAGAGATTTACAAAACTATGTTACAAAACGATAGATTTTCCCCACAACAGCGTCAACAATGAAGGATTTCGTTCGATTTTTTTTTCATCACCGCCTTCAACGGGCGTCATTGTGAATGAGCATTCCAGCTAAAACGCGGAGATCAATGCCAAACCTTCACAAGGTTCTTCTATTCGAGCACAATGTGTGCCAGCACATGAGAGAAAACAATTTATTTTCTGACTTTGATTTACTCCTGTCGACTTCACAGGCCATCAAAGCACAGATGGTGGAAGGAAGTGACTACACAAACGGTGCTGATCACACAACAACATCCTGTTTATTCCCCCACCCCAACACTCACTTCCTGACTGCTTCCCTGCCACTTCCTGCAGTAGGAATTAAAAATTCATCGTCACCCTTTTGGAGGGAAAAAAAAAAGAAGGGAGGAAATGATGGTTGTTGGTGGGAAAAGGTGGAGGTTGCAACATCAGTGGCTTATTGTCTAATTAGAATCCATTATATCGGCAAGTATTCACATTGGAGGAATGTGACTTGGAATTTTAGTGCATAACAGTAAACAACGGGCGAAAAAATCATGTAAATATGCATCAAGTTAAACATCAACCGACACTGAAATGTTTCACTTGCAGGGACGAATACACAAAAGCATCTTGCAGGGTTATGTATTAGATGTGTTTTATGTTTTCTTTTCATCCGTTAAATGAAAAAAAATGATGAATGTAGTCATTTTACAGCTCAAATAAACACTCTTCTGCTGCCACTATATGTAAAATTATGTTAAATTTATATACAAATGCATAATATTTTTTAAATAAGGATAAAAGATAGAAAAGGAGTCAAATAAACAATAAGAATTACAAGTTACAAGAAAATTAAAGCCGTTATAAAGCAAAAAAAAATAAAATGATTATATACTATTTACCTGGGAACGTGCCAAATATCATCATATGTGTAAATACACACATTAAGACATTAAAAATTCAGTGTCCTAAAGCTACATGTTTAAAGTAAAGTAATAAAAAACTGCTAAAAACAAATGTTAAGGTTAAAAAAAACCAACATAATGCAAAAGTTTGCATCAATTTCTAATGAAATTCTGTTTAACCAACAAACTCTATTGAGTTGAGTAGAATGAATCTCTCATCTACAGTCAATGGTATTTTAATTTACCTGTTATTTAGTTTTTAATAACTTGGAATCTTGAACTCAAGGTGGAGAAAAAATAAGTTGTAGAGCAGAATTTTATTAATTTACTACAATTTGAATTTTGTTTTCAATTAATTAATGCAGAAATCTGAGTTTAACTTACAAACAATATTAAGTTGGTGCAATTAGCAATTTAGCATTAACATTTGTATGTCAACACAACTCATCAAAACAATGTTTGCAGCTTACAAGGCTTATCTACGTGAGTAAATTTGATTTTTTTTTATCTTGCAACCATTAATTAATTGGTGATAACAGGTTGTCTAGACTGCACAAGCACACAGAAGAAGTTTTACGATTATTTTTAAGACATACATGGAGAGAACTGGGAGTGTGTAGTGTTTTATGCAAGTAACACAAACTCATTTCCTTCCTGTTAAACCCCTCTACAAAACTAACTAGAGTCCCAGCGGGCCCGGAGAGCCCCCAGGGGGGAGCATGATGTAAAGCCTCAGAGCTCTGAGACACAAGCTTCCTGCTGCTCCGGCCTCCCTGCAGGAGAAAGTGCTCAGCATCAGTGTGGTTAAACCTGAAGCCACACTGACCCCCAGTGGTGCAACAAGGATGAGACAGAGGCAAATGGCAGGCACCAGTGTGGGTTTCTGCAATTATAATATTCTCATTTATTTAAAAAAACATATGAATAAAAGAGTGCTTAATAAGAAAGTCATGGAAACTGTGTTAATCAAGAATATTGGGGGGTAAATGCAAAATAACTAACAGGTCTTCTTTTGAAAGAAATCTCCATTTAAGCCTTTAAAGAGAAAGCATCACCATCTTTTCAGGGACAGCATTAACTACACTCTACATCTGCATATTCTCTCATTCGTCTGGTTGATTTTTGTGCCACGTTTCATTAATAATCCCTTCAACACGTCCAACCAAACAGCAGGACGACGACTTCCACGCACATAAATAGCACAGACATACGTCAACACGAGGCGTCACTGTTGTCGCATTGTTGTTTTACTGACGTTCCTTCTGATTTTTTTTTTAATTTATTTTGTTGTTGTTTTTTTTAAACTTGAAGACTGTGCTGAAAACGGTTGCCGTGGCAACAGCTGCAGCCAAAGCGAAGCCAGAAGTGGGGTTGGACACCGTAACCTCAAACATCGCCTCAAACTGATATTAATGAATGTAATGTTACTTACTTCTCATTCCCAGTGGATCTCTATATACAACAGCGCATTCTCAGGCTAATTTTATGAGGCTATTTTCAGTCTAAGGGTTTTAAAGCTTCTGAACTTACATAATAAGTTTAAGTTTTTCTGTCTGGCGATTCATAAATATGAATGATAATGCAGTTAGTTTGGTTTATTGTGCAGCTACGGGTCTGAACAGAGTTTAACAACAAGAGTTCTGGCCTGTTGGTGATCTGTTCCAGCATCCCTTATATGTCGAGTTTTGGAGACAATGCAGACACACACACACACACGAACACACACACAGAAATAGACACACACCACTTCCTGCCTGCTGTTCCCACAGACCACAGCTGGGTTGGCTCAGTCACTGTGGTGAAAACCCCTCTGGCAGAGAAAGAGGGTGGATGTGTAAGAGTGAAGGAGGGACTTATAAAGAAAGAGTGAATGACGGCGTGTTGCATTATGGTTTTCTTTGTATGCATTGTTCAAAAGATGCAAGAATGCACATCTGTTTAAGTTTGTGACTGAAACTGCTACAAAAAACGGCCCTCTGTGTCATTGTACTTTGATTTAAGAAGTAAGTCTTTCTGTTGAGGCTGCAATGGATCACGAAACAACAGCTTTTGAGTCCCAGATCATCATTATGTTTCGAATGAGCAAAAACACACCACTTTTATGTGAACACACAACTCTGTGTCAAGATTTAAGGAATGACAGCATGTTTTTAGCATTCTTTGCATGTCCGTTATCAGGATTGCGCAAAAACTACCAGATTCAATATCATGAAACTTGGTAGAGATTCATTTTACTGCAGATCCGGATCACCAAAATTGCAAATTAGGACAGCGACTGACTTGTTACTTTAAAGCGGCAATAAAACTGTATTTCACACCATGTTGGTTAAACTGTAGTTGACATTTATGCCGAATTATGGCTCACAGAGCACACAGAACAGAGCAAGAACAGCAACTTTTAACCCTTTAAGACCTCAAAATGTCTTATTTTGACTAAAAAAAGGGTAATAAAAAAATAAAAAAGGTCCTGTGAGTGCTGGTGCCCATTTTTTTCAAAAGAAACTTTCAATATCTGGCAGTTATTTACAATCTTCTGCCTGTTATCAGAGTGTAATAAAGGTCATTACGGTAATTTAATTCGTATCCGAATGAAATTACCGTATCTGAATGAAATTACCGTAATGACACTATATTGGCTGTAAAGCGCAACGATGTTCGTATCCGAATGAAAATACCGTATCTGAATGGAATTACGGTATACGAATGAAATTACCATAATGACACTATATTGGCTGTAAAGCGCAACGATGTTTGTATCCGAATGAAAATACCGTATCCGAATGGAATTACCGTAACGACACTATATTGGCTGTAACGCGCAACGATGTTCGTATCCGAATGAAAATACCGTATCTGAATGAAATTACCGTAATGACACTATATTGGCTGTAAAGCGCAACGATGTTCGTATCCGAATGGAATTACCGTAATGACACTATATTGGCTGTAAAGCGCAACGATGTTCGTATCCGAATGAAAATACCGTAACCGAATGGTATCTGAATGAAATTACCGTAATGACACTATATTGGCTGTAAAGCACAACGATTTTCGTATCCGAATGAAAATACCGTAACCGAATGGTATCTGAATGAAATTACCGTAATGACACTATATTGGCTGTAAAGCACAACGATTTTCGTATCCGAATGAAAATACCGTATCCGAATGGAATTACCGTATACGAATGAAATGAACGTTGTTGCGCTTTACAGTCAATATAGGGTCAT
>OMNN01089984.1:0-16274 GCA_900302755.1 Chromis chromis
CGGCAAGAGGATGAAAATCTGGACAGTTGACTCAAAGTTTGCACTGTACATGCTATGATACTTTTTAGTGTATGAAAATGCAAAGAATGTAGTTTCAGAAAGGCCCTTGATTTTCAGTGGTTTTTAGAACTATAGAATATGTACCTTCAAGAGTTCTCCAAGTAAATACTGTGAATTTACAGTCGTGAAAAAATTAGGACACCCCATTAAATATTCAGTTCTTTATTAAGAAACATTCACTTTTCAATGTCTAATCTTGTTTTTATTTATTTCTGGAAAAGGAAGTGATTTAATTGCTGGTAAACAAAAATGAGCCTTGTTTTACTCATGAAACAAAAGATATCAACAAAAATGCATATTCTGACTGAGGAAAAAGTTAGGACACCCTACCTCCTAATAGCTAGTGTTACCCCCTTTGGATGAAATAACTCGTCCAGAGAGAAGCTTCTTGTAGCATCTACCAGTCTCTGACATCAGTCTGAGAAAAGTTTGCTCCACTCCTAAACACAGAATTCTTTCACTGTGAGATGTTTGAGGGGTTTCTTCATGTACAGCCCGTTTCAAGTCACCCAGAGCATCTCAATGGGATTAA
The DNA here is from genome assembly GCA_900302755.1 of Chromis chromis. NCBI lineage: Eukaryota > Metazoa > Chordata > Actinopteri > Pomacentridae > Chromis > Chromis chromis. The sequence continues at coordinate 593 of OMNN01089984.1, forward strand.
GATCTGGGCTTTGACTCTGCCATTCCAGGACTCTCTATATTTTAGTTTTTAAACGTGTATTTTTCAGTTTTAATTGTTACCTCCACCAAGCAGAGGTTATGTTTTTGCCGGTGTTGATCTGTTTGTTTGTTTGTTTTTTGTTAGGAAGATAACTTGAAAAGTTATGAACAGATTTTAATGAGATTTTCAGGAAATGCTGATACTGAGACAAGGAACAGGTTTTGGTGATGTTCTGGATTAGCATAGAATTAGCATTCTAGTTTAGTTATATTACTTCTATCCCTCAGTATTGTTAAATTGATATTAAATGTCCATATGTCTAAATATTTTTATTATTTTTTTTTTAACACACAGGCTTTCATAGGGTGTCCTAACTTTTTCACATGACTGTACATATATAATCTCTTGTATATGACTATTTTTTTTGTCAAATCATGGCATATTTTCTTGGCTCATTACTATGTACATTAATGTGATAATGAAAAAGGTTCCTTACATCACTTTTTGAGATTCATCAACTAAAGAAAACACAATATGGCACCCAATGCACAAAGGGTCTCTCTCCTTCGGGAACTCATGGGGACCCATCGATGGATTTTAGACACTGTAATCTGGTCATGCTCCATTAGTCCTGTGTGGGTCTCACTCTGTGTAAGCTGGTCATGGCTTGTAAATTCCGGGTGGTTCTCCTTCAGTGTAATTTGGGATTATGCCTGTAATGCTCCAGTGGTGGGGATCAGAGGTGGATAAACGCCTGTGACCTTCCCTTTTCACCGCTCTCCCCTGAACCGCTCAGTATGGTGTTTACTGGACCAATGATCTCCTGTTCTGCCAGACAGAGAAACATAACAGTAAAGTCTCTTTTATTTTTCAGCACTAGCTTTTCACCTCAATAGCACAGGGAGGAAATGTATTGTCACTTGAATGAGCATCATATTCTACATGGTGAGACTTTTTCATTTATTTTTAATCTTTTGGTATGTGTTACTTTAACGATTTACGTATTATGTGTTCCATCCCTTCTTCTTGACACAGTCTCAGGTGCTGCCATTTTTATTTTAATAGGGTTGAGTATACTTTGTGAATTTTACCTATGATGTAACACAGCATGACAGATTCTCAGGATGTGTTTCTCTTCCAGCACACATAACTCCAGCTAAATCCCTGCCACCACAAACAGCAGCCTCTAGACTCATCAGTATGGCAACTTTAGCCTTTCTCAGGAAAGTAATAAATAAATAAAAATTAAAAGGAATCTTTCTTTTTGCTACCCTAGACAAATAGATAACAATATACCGTATTTGAAAACTTGGCTGCAGAAATGGATCAGCTATAGCCAATTATTTTGACCTGAGCTCAGTCCCTTCGTTAAACTAGCCCAGAATAAGTTTTCAAGGTGAGTTAGTGGCTTACGCTATAATCAGGCCTGAACTTCTGAAAAAGACAATACAACATAAATATTGCTTTTCAGACGAGACCTTTTGCTCCTGTTCTGCCCGTCGCTAAGACAGTGGGCTTTTGCCTTGCTTTCAAGCACTGCTATTTCAAACTACTACTGATCTAAAAACCTTTGTTAATATAACTCTATACAGTCAATTACCACACCAAAATAACCATGCCATTCAGTGACAATACCACCTATGAGGCTCTGAGGCGATACAAGCAGTTACCAAAGGACGGTCATATACTGCTTTCAACAGCTAGAAAAGGAGAAAGCCACTGATTCCGTCAACAAGGTTTAGAAACTGATATTGGCTTCATATGAAACGATGGTAACATTTAATGTCAACCCCCTTTTCCATGTATACCTACATCTGAAGCAGTAGAGACTCTCAGAAAATGACTATTGCAAGACAGCTCTTTAAGCATTAAGCATTACATTGAAGGTTTCTACATATAGTAGCTGTATGGCTGTGGCATGGGCTCTCCAGTTTCACCCATTGTGGCCAGTCTCTACAAGCTCTTTTAAGAGAACTAAACCCAGCCAATGTTCAGACATTTGTACAACATCTTCTGAAAAGAACTGAAAGTCCAAGAAGTAGAAGCCTTCATAGAACATATCAGCTCGGTGGACAACAGTTCACAAGGGAGGATGTCAGGGAAAACAAGGTGCCTCATCAACATTAAACCTACTCACAGAACAATAACTACTTCTTCTTACTCCTACTGGGACATATACTGGGGGTTATCCGAACCTTACAGCACTGGGCTGAGAATGTTTCTACCAAGGCAAAGGGGAAAAACAAGGAGCACACATATATTAAGAAAACACTTAAAAACTTATGGCTCTCCTAACGGGGTGTCATAAAGTCAGCAAAGAGATCTGGAAAAAAAAAACAGCACTATGTCAAATACAGAAGAAAAGAAGAACAGGCAGAACAATGTTGTCATTCCTGATGTATCTGAGACAATTTCTCCAAACACAACATCCTGGTGCACTTCAGACCTAGCAACAGTAGGAGACAAAAAGAAATGGATTCAAACTAAGTATAACATATACACACACAAGCTAAGCAATGTATATGCAGTCCTATGCAGCAAGGAGTGCACAGACCTATATACAGGGGAGAAAAAACAACTTGTCTACAAGCACATGGCACAACACAGGAGAGGCCTGCATCTAAAGAATAAGGCACACTCCTTTGAGGAAAGCAATTTTTACAGTCTTCAAAATGACAGGTTTTGTGGAGTGTTTTCGGGCTAAAGGGGTTTAGTACCCACCAAAAAGGGTCCAAGAAAGGGAAATGGGTGAACTGGCAATTGGGTCATGGGCATGTGTGAAGTGACTGCTGATCCATGTAGCCTGATCCCACAGAGAACTCATTGTAGCAGAAATAGGTGAATAGTGTTAAACCACACATTAAATTGACTGGTCTGAAAAGGAGTAGCCCCATACCCAGCAAGCTGCAGAGTGTCCATGCTGACCCTTTTCTACCACTGAAACTGTCTATAATGGACACATGAGCACCAGGAATGGACTAAGGAGTAATTGAAGAAGTTTGGGTGGTCCTTTACATCATGTAGACAGCCTGGTGCATGTGCATGTTTTACTTTAGGAAGAGATGGCTGCAGAACACGCTATAGGAAGAAAACAAACCAGCAGAGACAGTGTGATACTCTGGGCAATGTTCTGTTGGGAAACCTTGGGTCCTGGGATTTATGTGCATGTTACCTTGACACATAGAATAGAATAGAACAGAATATACTTTTTTAATCCCCAAAGGGAAATTCAGGTATCTGGCAAAAGAAACATGACATACATTTTAAAAATCACATGAAATTAAATCCAGGTGTCTGGCAGTTCATCTCCCATTGGTTACAGAGTTATGAAGCCTAATGGCTGTGAGGATGAATGATCTTCTGTATCTCTCTGTCGTGCAGCGCAGAGAGATGAGCCGTCCACTACCACTGTTTCTCTGTTGTGAAATGGGTGATCAGTGTAATTGAGAATGGGCTCTACCTTCTTCTGTGTGCATCTGTCCACCAGCCCCCAGTGAGTCCACCCACAGTGCCCGCTCTATTTTCATGATGTGTGAAGTGAAGGCCACCGGTCTGTAGTCATTGAGTTCAGCCAAACATTTAAATTTTGGTACCAGTACAATACAAGATGTTTTCCACAGAGCCGGGACCTGCCCCAACTGTAGACTCAGGTTGAAGATCCTCTGTAGAGGTTCACACAGTTGGGCAGCACAGTCCTTAAGACACTCACCATCCGGGCCAGCTGCCTTCCCAGGACACAGTCCTCCTAGCTCCAACCTCACCCCTGCTGCAGTGATAGACGGTGGAGGAGGTACAGGTGTAAGAGGGGGTATAGCTGGAGTGGTGGAGATGCACACATGTGGGCGGCTGTGGCTCAGGTGGTAGAGCGGGTTGTCCACTGATCACAAGGTTGGCGGTTCGATCCCCGGTCCCCCCCACATGCCGAAGTGTCCTTGGGCAAGACACTGAACCCCAAGTTGCTCCCAATGGCAGATTAGTGCCTTGCATGGAAGTCTGTCGCCATTGGTGTGTGAATGTGTGAATGAGAAACACATTGTAAAGTGCTTTGAGTACCACTAAGGTAGAAAGGCGCTTTATAAATGCAGACATTTACATGTGGAGAAGGAGGAAAAGAAGGAGCAACAGTAAAAAAAAAATTAAAAAAAGGTTCAAAAGGTTTAATTGTCATTTCAACAACAATGTACAGCTTATTGTGAAACGAGATAACATTTCCCGAATCCAAATTTTAAATAAATAGTGAAATTTAAACAAGACATAACACAGCGCCAACACATTAACATGAGTAGATTTTGTGTGTGTGTATATTAGTCCAGTCCTTGAATGTTCAACAGTCTTACGGCTTGGGGAATGAAGCTGTTGCACAGTCTGGCCATGCGGGCCCACATGCTTCTGTACCTCCTGCAAGATGGTAAGAGTGTAAAGAGTTTGTGTGAGGGGTGTGTGGGGTCCTTCACAATGCTGGTGGCTTTGCAGAGTCAGAGATGTTTTGATTCGACCAGGTTTCAGTAAAGCACATGAGGCTGCACTCATGGTATACTTTCTCGGGTCTTCACTAATATCTCCAGCTCATCACTTTTGTTGGGCAGAGAGTTGACATTTCCCACGATGACTGATGGAAGAAAGGGCTTATATCTCCATCTCCTTGCCTTTACTTTTGCACCAGCACGGCTTCCACAGAGACGCTTCTGTATCTCAGCTGGAATAGGGTGAAATCCTCCAGATTTGCTCCATTGTAATGCAACAAGCTCCTCTTCTCCCAAAAGACATATCCATTAGTAGTTGACACAATAGCCAGTAGTTAGCAAAAATAATATAAAAATATATAGCAAAAACAGAGAGCTGCCAGACTTTGCTGCTACCAGTAGGAGTGCATCATTTGAAGAGGTATATATACATAGTACCTAAAAATTGTTGCGGGCCATATACATCTCTTAACGCCAATGATATTCCCTCATGGCAATGGTCTCTTTCAGCAGGATAAAGGGCCACACTGCAAACATTGTCATGCTCCTCAAATCACAGAAGAAAGAGTCCAAGATGCTGATGTAGCCTCCAAATTTCCGAGGTTTCTATCTGAGCATATACTTGTGGGATGTTCTGAAAAAACAGATATGATCCAACTTGATATTATAGGATACCCTCTGAGGACTTGTGAAGTCTATAAGTCCATGCCTTAATGGATCAGAGCTGTTGTGGTGACAAAAGGGGGACGTAGACAATATTAGGGAGGTCCATTCAATGTTGTGGCTCATCATTGCATGTCCTGAGGATGTCATCCTGCTGCAGCCCTTTTGAAGGCTTTTATTAAAGCAGTCAATTGATAAACAGGAGATGGAGCTTGAGATGCTAGCTACAGCTTGGGAGAAAGTTTTGCCCTCCATACCCACATCAAAACCACACGCTACAAGCCACAATAATTAACTTGTTAATGGTGTGAGTTGGTTATCTGTGCCTCGACTTAGTTAAAAAGCCACAACTAACATCCCATCTGAGTGCACCAGTATGAAAATGCAGAAAATGCAAATATAGATATGCACAATGAGACAAACCCCACAAGCCTCAGTGTAATGATCTAGAAAAAAGGTAGAGTGTTCTGTGGCTGTGTGTTAGTGGAGATTTGTGTTGTGTGCTCCTACTGTTCAACTGTTTTCCAGTGGGGCAAACAAAGACAAAGAGCACATTTGATTTATTTTTCATGGTTTGACCACTTGGAGTCTTGTCTTTTTTTATTATATTATTTCATTTTATTTATTTTTCCTGCTGCCAACTTTTGCCAAGAAGGAGACAGCTACAGCTGAGACTTGCATAGCAGTAGAGCTGTCTGTGTATGACAAGTGTTTTTTTTTTCCTTTTAACCAGAATCTTGATGCAAAAGCAAGAAGCGTAAGCTCCAGGGGGAAACAGAAATTGGTGGTGACCACATGTGCTGCTGGGCTGAACTTAGAAGAAATGCTGAATACAATGTTAGTAAAAAAATATTAGAAATTCAGTAGATGGAGTTACGACATGTTTCAATAATGAGAAATAGCATGCATTCTCATTTCTTTTAAAAGCTGCAAAAGGTAAAACAGAGGTAGAGAAGCTGCCATCTATGAGAGAGACTAAAAAAAAGTCACCTGAAGTCCCAAAAATGTTATGTTATATGTATCATATGATTGGTGTGAGGAAAAAAGGTCCCTTCTATGGGGCCTGTGGTAGATAAAAGACAATTCACTTGAAATTTAGAGGTTATAGTAATGACATTTTGAAATAAAAATACAACTTTGAATGATGCAAATGAGTGAAAAAGTCATTCTGTTCAATGGGATGTGAACATGAAATTCAGAAGCTCCTGCATATTTTGAGTGATGGAGCAGCCTTGCTGCCTCACCAATAGTCAAGCCATATTATAGAGGTCAGTAGGTACATTAAAATGTAAACACCAAAACTATGCAGAGCTCTAATTCCAGGCTCGCTCTGCTGTCAGACACATATGAAGCCAAAGTCCACGGTCAAGCATGTCAGCTGCAGTCCTCTCCAAACCACCAGGGCAGAAAACGAAGCACAAATGTGTTTAATGTAATCTTGGGCTGCATCTCCCACAGCACGCTCTCCTTGGGGTCAGGGCAAGGAGGATGGATGATTTAATCAGATTGGTTGACATTGTGCTGAGTCATTGTGGTGAGCTTCAACCAGAATCACTGACAGAGGTCAGGGATTGGTTATGCAGTGACCTTGTCAAATAGTTTAGTCTCTGCTGAGTGAGGTGCTTTATTCACTGAACTTCTAAAAATATAAACACTTTACGATGCTGATAAGCTGCTTTAGAACAGAATGACAAGATAACTGAATGCACTTGAATGTTCTTTAGCTTTTATAAAATTTACCAAAACAAATCCAACCAATAAAGAATTTATTTATTTATTTATTTTTTAATATTAGTGTGAAGTGAAAATACACAGCTGGATTCCAGACAGGACTGAGGCAGCTCATAGGATCACTTCTTTTTCTTTTAAAGCTGATGTGGACAGTTTCTTTCTAAGTTTAGTTCAATCCTCTGATTTTTTTAATATTAATATTATTTTTACTGTGTTCAAAGAATTAGCTTGATCAGCCTTAATTTCTGCATAACACTTTTCATTATCTTCAGTATGGTGGTTGAACTAAATACAGATGCTGCTCTGTGTGGATCACAACCTTTCCAAATGTGATTTTCAGAATAATGCCATGCTTCCATTCCATCCTTAAGATAGCCCACATGCGCATTTTTAATGAATCTTTACACTTTATAACATCTGAATTCTGACTTTGTTCTCTGAATTCTGAGAATAAAGTCAGAATTCTGAAAGAAAATTCAGAACTCTTTTTCAGTGCTGCCTTTTTTCACTGTTTTCTTGCCGTCTGTCATTTATGTGCTAACATTTAATAAAGAGACAGAAAAAGTTGTGAATACTTTTTTATTTTCTTTAAACTTGTGCATCAACTTCAAAGGGTAAACTGTGTGCACTGAATTTTGTTTTCACAACAAGTTCAAAATTAGTTAAGTGTTCTTTATTTTTTTAAATACATCATTTTCCTTTTTAAACCATTTACACACAACTGTTCAGCACTGGACTCTTGCATTCTATCAGCAATAAGGGGTGTAGAATGATAAGCATCATCAACAAGCTTTCTTCCTACCTGTGTGTGTGTACAGTATACATTTGCTCTAACCAGTATTATCACTACTCTCCTTCCATGTGAAGTAAAAATATCTTTCTTTAAATATGATTCCTATACATGATAAAAATAGTTTCTTTTTTCTTCTTCTTCAAAACAACATTATGCCACTAATGCTTTACCAGAATACACTGCATCTCTTCTGGAGAGCAGAGTTGGTGTGAATCTGCTCCATGGAGGATGGGTGCATCTTGCACTCTTAGGTGTCTGTGTTTGTCGGCTCTGTCTAGTTTCTAGGAAAGCGTCCTGCACTACCAGCCTGGAGTACCACCCCTCTGCCATGGATGACACTCCTCATGGTGTGTTTTGTGTTGATAAAAATCATTACAAAATTTTGATTCTCTTCGTACAAAAACACTTTTTCATAGAAATTGCATTTGCACAAGTAAATGTGGAGCTTTGCTGCCAAAGAAAAGAAAAATAGCCACAGAAGTACAAAATGAAACTGGAGACTTGACACTGAGCAAAAAACAAACAAACAAACAAACAGAAACAACAACTGTGTGTACCCATACAGAGTTGAAGTGAGGTGAATTCACTGCAGTTGTGAAAATCCAGTCCATAGATATATAAATAAAGAGTTTCATAAATAAAACAATAAATATTTTTGAATAAATAGAGTTTGTGTGTTGTGTGATTGCTGTGAATTTATACTTGGTGAGCCATGCCCACATCATCCAAGTTCTTTCTTAGTGACAGAGATGTTTTCAGACAGCGAGCAGATGCCTCCATTGTTTGCAATGTAAACATGGCAGCTACTGCTCTTGAGGACGGCTCTGTGCCGCTGTCGTTGCTGATTACTGTGTTACCATGGCAACGAGAGACACTACAGAGAGGAAAACAATATGGGAGTGAATTTTACAGGTACTGAGTCTTCTGAATGGCACACTTCTTCACCAGAACAGAAAGGACAGACCAGCTTCAACTAATTCATCTGATTATTTGGTGATAATGTTTACAATACAAATTAGCAAAACTTACAGTAGTACTATCTTTTAGTTTATTCTTTATCATATTGCTTATTATTCCTCTATTTTAAACTACAAACCACTCTGGTTAGCTTCGTGATGAGATTGCACTGTGTAGATGTGATCAACAGCAGCCTATGGTGTACAGGATGGTAGGACCGTAGGCAGGTGGGAATCAGGTGCTGCCACAAGGATTCAAAACAGAGAATGCGGATGTCTCAGCGAGCAATGATGGCAGCCACTCACTGTCTGAAAGCACCGTACCTCCATAGAATCCTCTTTGCGACTTTTGGCTGATCCATGGACATTCACAGCACACTCTATTGTCCCTACCTCTGCTTCCCCTACTTGAATTTCACCATATAACTTCTAAAAATGACCTCCACCCCTCTATTAAAGACTAAAGGTGTTAGTACTCTGAAACACAAATAAATTATATCACTTATTGCCTGATGGATGATATACAGTATTCTCATTGTTGATGTCAGTCAATATATGTGTCTAACCAATGCCTCTCTGTACATTTTGGGAGCATTGAGCTCACCATCATCTTCAGGGTTTGAGTTCAATTCCATCAAGTGCCCATGTGGTCATTCTATTCACAACATTTGTAAATAAACAATCCTTTACAAGCTTTTCTCTCTATTCATCCAGTTAGCATCTCTATGTATGCTTGTGACTTCTGAGGTGCTCTTAGTGCTTAACCATCCTGTTTTGAGCTGTGCAGTGAAAGACTGACTGAGCAAAAGCTACAGATGATAGGCCCAATTCTTTTGCCTTTTTTTTTTTTTAAAGGGACCACCTTTGTCCCACTTCGGAATTATTTCCAGACGATCTCTCTTCAACACCTGGGTTTCGAAAATCCTGGCACCTGTAGTTCGCTGCCTTGCCAAGGTGGTAAGAGTAATGAGGTAACTCGCAGAAATTTCACCCAGGTTCAAGTTATTTCCACAGGAAATATTGTTGAATCTCATATCTCAAGCTAATTATAAGGAAACAAGAATGACATTTCATCAATATACTGGTATACTACTAAGTAACTCTGCTCTATCTTCAAATGAATTCAACTGTCAACCATTACAACCCACTGCCCCCCACCCCCCTTACCATTTACCCACACCCTTTTCCCCAGTGTCTTTGCACACCACGTCAGTACAGGAGAGAGTGTGAGAAAGTGATTGAGGTTCCCACTTTAGGCCATGGTCTCTTTCCCTGGCAGTCTTCGGTCGTTGAAGGTGTGCATGTTGATGACCTCCTCTGTTTTCACCATGACGGGCGGCTGGGGCTTGTGTTTGAGACGTCTCTGGCACTTGAGGGAAACCCGCAGTTCGTCCACCATGGCACTGCAGAAAGACCTCTAGAGAGAAAGATAAAAACAAGAAAAAAAAATAGGTTTCAGACCACGTCCCCTGTCTAAATGCTATGAGCAAGAAAACAAGCCTATTCTCTCTGTAGGAAGTCCCTCAATTTAAGCCCCTCTCAACCACCACCAAACCCACCCAACCACCACTACCACCACCACCCACTATCCCATCTCAGTGTTGCCACAGGGGAAAATGCTGAAATATACAGTGCAGCAAGCTGGAAATCGAGGGTATGCTGAATGGGAACAAGGGGAAGAAGTAGAATGGAGGGAGGTGCAGGGCTAGAGGTTGTGTAGTAAAGTGTAAAGGCATAGAATTACTCAGCGCACTGTCAGAATACATCAGTGGTGGATTTGTGGCTGTTGCTGCTCATGCATGGCTTTTATACATACAGTGTGTTATGTATGGCAATTTTTATGACTCCACACAAGATGATCAATCTTTGATCTCAAACTAAGATCTATCAATCTCTATGGGCAATATATTTCAGCAATCATTTTTGTAGTAAAGTGTGTTAAAATATTGTATATTTGAGTATTTTGTGTTTGTTCAAAATTTCTTGTATACTAGAGTATACTATATTAGTCATTCTACCTGCTCTGTGTCTGCTGAACTTGGTATGTTTAACCATTAGAAATGATTTTACGAAATCAGTGGGTGAACACCTGGTGGCCAGCATTGTTTCTGTTTAGTTATCAGTGTGTGTGTGTTTCAGTGCTGTCCTTGAAATATTTTATCCCTTTCTCCTCATTAAGGTTAGAGGAGCTTTGGCTCTGGTTTCTATCACTGTTACAATGATAAACAGGACAGTAATAGCCATATGGTTAAGATTGTGGAATGGTTGTTTTTAGACTTTTATAAAAAATAAAAAAAATAAAAACTCTTCTGTCTGTGGACATATTTTCTTTCTAAGACTAGGTCACCTGGCATCCTCTACTGCTCCCATCATAATTGCCATGGCCACTAGTGGGCTTTGTTACTTAAAGATGTGTTGTGTAAAGAACAGTTGTTTTGGGGTATTTGCTGAAATAGCTACTTTTGATGTTCTTGGGAGGGCAGGTTAAAAAAATCTAACATTAATAAAATCACACACAGATTCACATTTTCAGTGTTAGTACCTTGGTTTGTGACAAGCTAAATGACTAATGTCATTAAATATGCATTTCTCTGTATGACTTACAGACTTTCCAATCCAGGATACTCTAGGACTACAGGGAATACAACTGGCTGTTGGGAATTTTAATCAGCTTATTTGATTTACTGCACTAAATTCTAGTAGTGAAATTTCCACATAGAATATAATAAAACAATTTTTCAGTTCAATTAAATGTTATTTATATAGTGCATATTTACAACATATGTCATCACATAGCGCTTTTGAAAAAGAAGTTAATCATTAGTGGGGAAAAGACCATGTGTTTTAATTGAACTTTGTAACTTATCATGCTCAGACAGCTGGATTGCTGATTTTCATTTAAAATTTGGACTTTTGCAGCTTTACACATACATGGTGATCATCTTACTGAACATCTAAACACTATGCCAACAGTTTTGCTGTATAGAACTTGAGGGGATATGAATTACATGAATATGTCATTGCTGAAAAGACTCAAGCATAACTATACAATTAAATGTATTTAAATACAATGTGAGTCACTATTAAGGTGAACTGATACTCAAAAAAAAATTCTTTATCTGTGACGTTAAGACAGCAGAGTCTAAATTCTATCTAAAACATATAGAAAAAAATTGGAAGTAGATGCATCCTGTATAATACAAATATAACACGGTAAAAACCATGTATAAGTGTATATGAGGGGCAGTGGTGGCCTAGTGGTTTGTGAAGCAAACTTGTAACTGGTGGGTCGCCGGTTCGAGTCCCCAGACTGGCAAAAGGTTGAGGTGGGAAAGTGAGAGCGACCGCTTGTCCCAGTCACCACCACTGTGGGCCCTTGAGCAAGGCCCTTAACCCCTGACTGCTCCCCGGGTGCTGCACCGCGACAGCCCACTGCTCCTAGTATGTATAGTTTCCCCAAGGGGATCAATAAATGATAGATTACTACATGATGCTAACATGATGCTAACACAGTGCTACCCCTATGCTAACATGATGCTAACATGGTGCTAACACTATGCTACCCCTGTGCTAACATGGTGCTAACATTATGCTAACAAGATGCTAACACAATGCTACTACTATGCTAACATGACACTAACATGGCGTTAACATGATGCTAACAAGATGCTAACACTATGCTACCCATATGCTAACATGATGCTAACATGACACTAACATGGTGTTAACATGATGCTAATGGGCAGAGGTGTCCTAGTGGTGTGTGAAGCGAACTTGTAATCAGTGGGTCGCCAGTTCGAGTCCCCGGACTGGCAAGAGGTTGAGGTGGGGAAGTGAGAGCGACCGCTTGTCCCAGTCACCACCACTGTGGGCCCTTGAGCAAGGCCCTTAACCCCTGACTGCTCACCGGGCGCTGCACCGCGGCAGCCCACTGCTCCTAGTATGTATAGTTAAGGTTAACTTTGAATAGGATGAATGCAGAGAAGGAAGGAACCCAAGGGGATCAATAAAGGTTAGATTATTGATTATTAAAAAGTTGTGATGGGGCTTGAGGAATGGCTGAAGTCACCTTCTTTACATCCTAACTGCTTGTATTCTAAACCTCCAAGTGTACTACAACCACAAAACACTATAAAAACAGATTTTCATCACGTGGAACCTTCAGAAATTACCTTTTTCTGCACAATCCCATATCTGAGGTCGTGTGTTTCTGAGAATGTGAAGCCCTGGTTCCTCCACTCAGCGCTGAAGTAATTTAGACTGGAACCAAGAAGAACTGATTTCAGTTCCTGGAGAGAAAAACAAAAACAGAACACAAGATTAAAACCAACCACAGGAACTGCCTAAAGAAGCGCCGTCGTGAATCCCCCACCATGGCCGTGTGTTCGTCCATCGGTCGGCCTGCGTAGCTGTGCTCTGCTCTCCTTTGAACAGATGCTTTGGACAGTTCTCGGAGATCATCGTCGTCATCGATGTCATCTGGAATTTAATAAACACAGTAAAACTTTGGCAAACCTGAGACGATGAATCAAGCTAGTTTCTTTCTGGGTTTTTTGCAGCACTTACCCAGCACCATCTCAGACACATCTAAATCTGCCGCATTTGGCCAAGGCTTTACTCTGAGGAGAAAGAAAACAAAAGACAAAAACCTCAGAACAAAACCCTGGGATACACCGATCAGCCACAGCATCATGACCACTGACAGGTGAAGTGAATAACACTGATCATGTTGGTACTATGTGGTGGATTCTAACATCCGTGTTGATGAGACTGAGGCCTTGTCCACACCAGCAGGGTATCTCACAAAACAAAGATATTTTTTTATGGTTTAGCCCGTCATCCACATGAAAGCGCAGATTTACGGCATTAAAAATGATTCTTTTAAAAACCTCCGACCAAAGTGAAGATTTGTGAATCCTCCGTTTATGCGTCTGCATGTGGACGTCAATAACCGGGGTTTTGTGTTTCCAAACGTCACTGCCTGCGACTAAATCTGTTCTTACGTCACATATGGACCTGAGTTTACATTGGAAACAGTCTGGATGCCCTCACAAGGGTGCTGTTTCTTGTCCAGGCGCTTTGTTCTTGCCCAGATATGCTCCACATTCAAGAGCACAGGCGAAGGACGACGTTAAGGACGGTTATTTTCCGCCACCTGTTTCATGTTTTGTGGAAGTGACGTCAAGAGACTGAAGCTTTACTCTGATTGGACAGGATCTGGGGAACTACTGCCACCTAAAGGTCTGGCAGCTTATGGATGTTCTTAACCCTTTAAGACCTGAGCTTCAAAATGTCCGCCTGGTGTTTTTTTCTTATTCTGATTACAAAAAGGTCAGAAAATGTCCTGTGAGTGCTGGAGCCCATTTTTTCGTTGCGCTTTATATTGATTTGGTGTCTTTTTATGGTAATTTGGCATCTTTTTGTGGTGATTTTGCATTTTTTGTCAAAATGTGGTCATTTGACATGTTTTTTTGCAACTATCTTTAGACTTTGGGGTAATTTAGCCTTTTTTATGTTGATTTTGTATCTTTCTGTGGTAATTTTGCATCTTTTTGTGGGGATTTTACATGTTTCTGTGGCAATTTTGAGTCTATGGGGTAATTTTGCTTATTTTTATGTTGATTTTGTGTCTTTTTATGGTAATTTGGCATCTTGGATTTTTTTCCGATAGCACAAAAGGTGACATATTTACGGTATTTCAAAGCGCGCTAGCCCAGACGTGTCGCCGACGACGCACTAGGACTTAAAGGGTTAAAAACGCACTTATGCGGTGTGGATGGATAATTTTCTAAAAACGAGGTGGTTTGTAAGTACGTTTTTTTCTAGAGGGAGGGGGAAGGATATTCAGTTTTACAACAACCCTGCTACATGTGGACAAGGCAAAAGTCTTGTCTTCTACCTGCTTCTCTTGGCTTCATCAGCTGCCTAGATTAAAGTCGGCACTTCCAGGTTTGAGACTGTAGTTCTCTGCTGGAAAAAGGTGAATTACTTCCTGTTGGTTCGGGATGAGTTGCTGCCCCAAGAGAAGCAGTTGAAGTATCTCGAAAACTTGTTAATAAGTGATGGATGGAACCATTGTGGTGAAGAGGGAGCTGGACCGAAAGGCAAAGCTCTCGGTTTATGTTCAGTTTCCTGGTAGAGCAGCAGGGTTGGCGGTTAGCGGTAGGGTGAGAGTCGCTGCTAATTACCACTGAATCTGATTAGGATTCATCCTCAGCGCCTTCCTTTGGAGGGTTTCCAGGCTCATCTAGGAGGAGACCCTGGAGGGATTATATATCTCATCTGACCTGGGAATACCCTGAGATCCCCCTGGAGGAACTGGAGAACATTGCTGGAGAAATCTGGCCTGCTGCCACCCAGACCTGAATCTGAATAAGCAGAAGAACACGGCTGGATGTCTGGATGATAACATGATCGGCTTATTCATAGAACACGTGTCTCTGCAGTAATGCTACACTTATCCTAGTGGTAGTTCTTCTGTTCGGTGGAAGAAAAGATGTTTTCTGATGTGAAAGTCTGTTTGCATTTGATTCGGTGTCCTTACTTGTGTTGTTGTCTCCCACGTTGGCTGTATGTGATGTAGTGTACGTGACACTGATTGGTTTGCAGACAGGTAGCCAGAGAATGTTTCTTCTCTTAGTGAATGTTCAGTTTCACACTTTAGTAAACTGCTGCTGCATTTTCTTTCTTTCATTGCTCTTCTGTCCTCTCGTGTGTCTTTCATCGTCTCAGAAAAAACCTGGAAGATGTTAGCAAAGTTTTTCTTTAGTCGACTCATTTCTATTCAAATCCTCCTCCTATGTGCAGCTCCGTTGTACTTTTTAAGGTTCTGATTATAGCCTGTAACTTTCCGTATGTTGTCTGAAAATTTGAATCCAAACGTTTTTTCACTAGAAATGAACCTTGGTTTATTTTAATCAAGAGTTCCTCCTGCATCTCTTTTTAACAGACCAAGGTTTAGCTGTTTGGTTAAAGGGAGGTTTGACTAAACGAGGACGTCGGTGTCTTCATCAGGGGTGGGACAAATTATGGATACAGTGATATATCGTTCACTCTAATAAGGCACTCTAAACCCT
>OMNN01089986.1:0-25538 GCA_900302755.1 Chromis chromis
CATTACTAGTGAAACGAAGCTTGGGCTTCTTAATAGGGTTCTTGTGAGTAGGTGAAAGATATGGCTTGTGTTCCGGTCAGAGAATCACGGGAGGAGGATATAGTTGAGGATTTTAATTCTCTTCATAGGTAAACAAGTGGTACATTATGTGGTCTGTAATAAACAAATAAACAAATATTCAGTGTATAATTATCAAATTAAAGACAAATAAACAGTCAAATAAATCACCAATAATCGATTAATATTATTAAAGAACATAAACAGTTGCACTATTAGCAAAAACGCTAGTTAGCAACGAGCTAGTTAGCAACGAGCTAGTTAGCGACGAGCTAGTCAGCGACGTGCTAGTTAGCACGCTAGCTATCCGAACGGCAATTAGCAACAATGATAGGCGTGACAACTCCAACACTATACAACATGCAAACATTTGGCACTCAAAATGTGTCTGTACAACTTACTTTAAATCACGCACAATACCACTAAGGGGAGAAGAAGGGGTGAGAGTCCACACACACAGCTCCTGCTGCAGCCTCTAACTCACGGAGAAAAAACATTCGGCAGTCGGCATTCCTTTGATGTCGCTCTCACACCACTGCTACGGTAAGTAAGGAGGGACATAAGGGTTTACACTGGGACTTTCTCACAGACATATTTCTCTTTCTTTACAAAGATTCAGACGATGAATCTTCTCCACAAATGATGACTCGTTATGCTTTGATCAGTGGATCTGTGTTCATCATAGCAACTTTAATAATTCTGGGATTTATATACAGAAGATACCACCAAGGGTAAGAGACTGCTGCAATGTAAACTTAAAATGACTTTCCATTATTGTTTCATGGCTCTACAGTCTTAGAATTTATCTTTTAGTTTCATAGGAAGTGATGAAAACAAACGACACAATACTGAATGACTGAAACGTCCACATCCATCACTAATGCATTCGTTTGTCTGTTCATCCAACAGAAAACAGCCAGAATCACAGAGTCGTCATCCAAACCAGGTACTGAACAGAAAAACCTTCCTCAGTCAGATTCTAGGTTTCATATTGTTTATTTTAATAACACATATTCTATTATTGTATTGATTTAATGTAAACAATGTTTTATATCATCTTAAAGGCAGATTGTGAATATAAATACTTTCCAGCTACAGTTAAAAGACAAAATACAGTTTTTATTCAAAAGTTTTCTTGATGAACTGCAATTGTTGAATAGTAAATAATTGATAGTAAATAATATTAATGTCGGTTTTCATTATTGTTGCAGCAGAAGAGTCGTGTTTTCATTGTTAACTTTCCTTCAAAATTACATCCGTTATGTTGTGTTTTTTTTTAGACAGAAAACATATTTTAATATTTCTATTATTTAGCTAATTATGCAAAAAATTCACATTTCACATGAAGGTAAAAAGACAGATTCAGCAACACTTTTAAATCGTTTTTATCCACTGTGGCGCCTCTTGTGTAAAACCTCAGATGACCACCAGGTGTCACTGATTCGTCACTGAAACACTTTATAGGAGCTCAATTTGTCAGACTTTATAACATGTTGTATTATTTATTTTATAGGATGAAAATGACCCAGATGAGCCTTACACAAGCCTTCAGCAGCCCACAAATGATGTCTACCAAACTATCACCTTGGGTTAACATCAACGTGGCAGCAAGACAAATTCAGCAAACAAACTTAACTGTCGACTTCGTCTGACTCACTGGATGTGGACAGATAATATTAGAATGCCGTTTCTGCCACACTTCTAATGTGACTTTCTCCTCTTCTGCTGCTGACTGTGTGTTACTGTTTACAAAATCTTCTTTGCTTCAGAAAATAGCAAAAACAATATCCTCAGATCAGCAACTTACAACATAAAAATATCAGTTTCGGGGGTGAATTAGCTATTTCATAACAGCACTCATCGCTCTGCGTGCAAATGTTCCAGCAAAACAAAAACAAGTTCCCCCGTCACTGTTTTCGTGGCGCATCATTGCTGCATCCTGGGCTGAGCATTGCTGAAGATCATTTTGATTGGTTTAAACAAAAGAAAGAAGCAAGCTGTATCTGTCCTTGTGGCAGCGGAGCCACAAGGACAGAAACAGGAAATCTTTCCTGCCACAAGCAATAACTCTTTTCAACTTATCACCCCTGGCTAGCAGAGAGCTTTCAGCCCTCTCTGCCTTGTAGCAATATTCTTGCACTCTGCTGGTTATTGCCCTTTTTTTTTTGCTTAGAATGTGTATTACATTATAAATATTATATTACTTATTGTACATTTTATATTTTTTCTCATAGTTTGTTTTTACTTCAATATTTTCGCTCATTTATATTTATGTATGGTGGTGGTAACTTTACACTTTCTACTGTAACAACCAAATTTCTCCTCAGAGATTAATAAAGTATTTCTATTCTATTGTATTCTATTATGTTTGTAGTTGGATGTTGTCAAGCTTAACATGTCCACTCTGTCAGAGTAAAAGATCATTAATAGAAAAACTTTTATTTGAAGAACAGCATGTAGTCCACTTCAACAATCCATCACTTTGCTAGCTGATGGTCCACCATGTGTTTCTTAGATGCTAACTTTAGCCAGAAATGTCCACCATGTCACCAAGCCCTACATGACAAGGTGGATATTTGGATAGTGTATTTGTTTTTTTTCATATATTCTGATAAGATGGTGATAATTTAAGTCAAGGATATGCACCGAAATGGTGTGAACAAGTTCTTTTTAGTTGGTACCATGATGGGCAGATACTCTGCCTGATGCCAGAACCACAAACACTGTACAGGTGTTCTCGACAGATCAAGCCATCTATCTAAGAATGTGGAAGAGCAATTACAGTGATGTAGATGATTAATTTAAACCCAAATAATATTTGTCACTTGATTTCCCCACGGGATTCATTATCTGGATCATTAATTCAAGTCTTTGCTTGATGCTCATTGTTAATTTTGTTTTGAGTAAAACTAAACATGAAGCAGTGTCTTAGTGTGTTGCTTCATTTGTCATTGACCAGTCATTAGCGTTCTGCTGCTGGACACAAGGAGCTCTGTCGGTTCTGTTTTTGACAATGTTTTGAAGATATTTTAGGAGTGATTATGAATGTTCATAGTTTTGTTTTGTAATGTTCACCTTTGTTCAGATAGCTGTCAATAAATCTACTAATGTCAACAGTTAACACATATTTATCCTCCCTGTCATTTTTCAGTTTTATGAAAATTAAAAAGTTATCTTCACAAGTTAGTCAAACCTTTTCACATTTTCCTTATAAACCAATCACTGCCCAATAACACTGTTTGAAAGACAGATCTGATCTCTGTGTTTAGAGATTTATTTGCATTTACAACAGTCTAAGGTCAACTTGATACAAGGGATATGAAACTGAATGGAAAATTTTAACTTTTAAGGGGGAAATCATGTCTCAAAGGCACGTTTTGCTGATAATGACCCATTTATAGACTCGTCACTGCTTGACCTTTCTGATGATTTAAAGATACTGTTGTTAAAAATATTTAAATAGGTCAGACTGGTTTCCTTATGAAGCGATGAGGAACGGAAACAACAACAGCATCTAAAGCTCAGGCTTCTAAAAATGTCAAGACCACAAAGGTATTGGTTTAAAATCGTTACTTGACAGAGATCAGTTCAGGTAATACTTTGTGAGAAATCTTACTTCCAAACCAAACAAGACAGTAAAAGTTATATCTTCATTAAGATGATCCCAGCATGTGTATGTTTACTATTGTGTGTCTGCTCGCTGTTTGACTTCTTGCATGTCTTAATACGAAAGCAGAATCAGTCATGCATGTGCTTCCTTATTAGAGGAGCTGAGAGTTTGAGGTGCCACAGTTCAGTGTATCACTTCTCTTCCTATCAGTACGATCTACTGTTCAGCTGCAGCAGCACTTGTTCTGTCTGAAACCAGTATGGACGCCTTGAAACTGAGCTTTCTTCTGCTTCTGCCACCGACTGTGTGCTTAGCTGGAGGTTAAGTAATGTTTTTTTGGTTTAAAGAGGAGACTAAACATTTTTTCTCGTGGAATTAAAATGTGATTGACTTTTCTGAAAATGCAAAACTACAGCATTCAGCCATTCAGAAAGTTTTTAACACTGAATATAATCGATTGATTTCAGAGACTCTTGTGAAGACTGTTGGGAAGGAACCAGATGTTACTCCAATTTGCAGCAATGGAACACAGAATATCATCTTGCTGATAGTTTGTAAGATCAGAACAGAGAGGAACAGACAAGAGTGTCGTCTGCTGTATCAATACGGACACGACTTCGAACATGGATGTGGCTCCAGGTTCTCACTGATTAAAGAAAACCAAACTGTATTTCTCCATCTGAGCAGTTTAACACAGGCTGACAGTGGAAACTACACCTGTGAATGTTCTTATAATGGAGCAACAGATATTTTCCACCTCAATGTCACAGTGGAAGGTAAGAACTTTTAAATCTTCTTTCCATCATGTGCTGTCCAAATGTGAGAAGAGATCTTAACTTTATATTTTATGGCTTATGTGGAGCATCAATGCTTGTAGTTTGGGTTTTTGTCTTAGCTTTAATGATTTCTTAATTCTGATTTGCAGATCTGACACTATAGGTCATTTTAAATTCATTCAGCTTAAGTTCCTCTGCTGCCTTAGAAATGTGACTCAACAGCACTGCGGTTGATTAATTAGTTAAAATTCATCTTGTGAGCGGTAAAATTAACTGAACTTGAGAAAACGAGTCCAAAAATATTAAGTTGAATCAACTACTTGCACAGACTGACTTGCTTTCTCTTACAGTTTCTAAGTTTCAAGAGTTTCTTCTGCATTTAACGCTGAGAACTTAGAATCGTAGGCGTTAAAGCCGTCGGTTCAAAGACAATCTGTAAGGCTGCTCCGACACAGTTTTGACTATTATGAAAATAAAACAACCAGAACTGAACAAAGACTCGCAGCAGATTCCCTGTCATGATCCCGGCTTCAGCCCCTGCCTGTCCCTCTTTCTCCCTCTTGCTCGCCCCTGTTTGCCCTCACTCTCTCCCTCACCATCATTCCAGCCTTGCCTGCAGTCAGCCTGATTGGAGACGGCTGCGGGGATCGGCTCACCTGTCCACAATCAAAAGCCCGGTTCGTTCAGTCATACGCTGCCAGATCGTAAACTCTGCAACCCCATTTCCCTGCCGGTCCCCGCTCTGTCTCCTGCCTGCTTACCCCGAGCCGCCACCACCAGAACCCCCTGCCTCAGCGACAGACTCGGTGCCCGGATCCTGCCCCTAACCAGCTTTCACTGCTGCTGGCTCCCAGCCCACTTCCTGCCTGCATTCCCTCGACCCTCTCCCAGACAGACAGACAGCTAAATTTTGAATTATGTTTGAGTGTTACCTGTAGTTTTTGTTGGTTTTCTCTGTGTCGACGTTCTGTGTGTTTTTGTAATTTCGCCTGATCGGCATTCTGTGTATTTAGAGTCGTTGATATTTCGCCATGTTGACGTTCTGAGTATTTTAGTTATTCGCCTTGTTAGCACTAGTTATATTTTTTGGTTTTCTTTGATTTCCCCCTCTGTTGTTAGTTTTGAGTTTTGTAGGGTTTTGTAGTTTTTGAATTAGGTTTGCTTTCAGTTTTTTCCCCAGGTTTTATTTCCCTTATTATATTGGTTTAAGTTTGTTTGATTTAACTCCCTTTAACACTCCGTTTGCTCTCTGTGTCTGCGCCTGGGTTCTCTGACCCCCATAACATTTCCCATCATGTCTGTCTGCTCAAAATACCAAAAAACAAGAGTTTTCACATGAATCCTGGTTAGTCTGCTAATATGCTAGATGTGTTTCTAATGAACTTAATTAAATAAGTTGAGTGAACTCTCAGCTGTTAATTCATTCAACTCATTTAACCTCAGTTTATAAAACCTCTTATATATTCACATTAAGTAAACTAGAAAAGATGAGTGGGTTTGACTAAATTCCTTTAAGATGTTTTCACCAATAAAGTAAGTATTAGCATAATTTTTCTGACATATTTTTCTTTCTTTACAAAGATTCGGACGATGAATCTTCTCCACAAATGATGACTCGTTATGCTTTGATCAGTGGATCTGTGTTCATCATAGCAACTTTAATGATTCTGGGATTCATATACAGAAGACACCACCAAGGGTAAGAGACTGCTGCAATGTAAATGTAAAATGACTTTTCATTATTGTTTTAAGGCTCTACAGCAGGGGTGCCCAATCCTGGTCCTCGAGGGCCACAATCCTGCATGTTTTAGATGCTTCCCTCTTCCAACACACCTGATTCAAGGTGCAGAAGCCTGAAAATGATCCTGATCATTTGAATCAGGTGTGTTGGAAGAGGGAAGCATCTAAAACATGCAGGATAGGGGCCCTCGAGGACCAGGATTGCCCACCCCCCTGCTCTACAGTCTTAGAATTGATCTTTTAGTTTCATATGAAGTGATGAAAACAGACGACACAATACTGAATGACTGCATTAGTGATGGATGTGGACATTTCATTTGTTTGTCTGTTTATCCAACAGAAAACCACCAGAATCACCCAGTCATCATCCAAACCCGGTACTGAACAGAAAAACCTTCCTCAGTCAGATTGTAGGTTTCATATTGCTTATTTTAATTACATTTCTTCTTCTGCAGGTTTCACAGGACATTGAGCCGTACAGCACCTTCATACGGACAGGAAGTGGACTCTATTCCACTGTCAAAATACAGGCACAAGTTTGAGAACGTCTTTGTAGAGTTTAAGTGTATAATGAGAGTAACAAGTGTAGTAGGGCCTTTAGTCCACATGGTGGCTCTATTTAGTAAAGTGAAATGTATGAAAGCTTTTTTATTCATCTGCAAATAGAAATAGTGTATTTTTTGTAAATAACAACAATTCGAATCAGCTGATTATTATTGTATTGATTTCATCTAAAACAAACATGTTTTATATCATCTTAAAGGCAGATTGTGAATGTAAATATTTTGCAGTTACCATTAAGACAAATACAGTTTTTATGCAAAAGTTTTCTGGATGAACTTCAATGTGGTGATTTTTTAATTTATAGTGAATAATATTATTAATTATTATTATTATTATTATTATTATTATTATTACTTTCGGTTTTCATTATTGTTGCAGCAGAAGAGTCGTGTTTTTATTGTTAACTTTCCTTCACAGTTACAACCCTGCTATGTTGTGTTCCCCTTTCTTTCAAAACAGAAAATATGTTTTAATATTTCTGTTATTTAGCATTTGGTGAAAGGTGAAAAGACAGATTCAGCAACACTTTTAAACTCATTTTTATCCACTGTGGCGCCTCTTGTGTAAAACCTCAGATGACCACAAGGCGTCAGTGATGCGCCACTGAAACACTTTATAGGAGCTCAATCACAAAAGAAAAAGATACCTCACCCGATCACCACCAGTGAAAACATCTCAACCTTACACTCAAAGGTTAGTATTTGACTCAATTATGTCTTTTAATTCAATGAATTATTGGTTCCTGCAGATTTAATTTTGAAATACCTCCAAATATTTGAAAAAACTAACAAACCAGTGGTGAATCTATTGTGTACAATTACATTCAAAACCTGTAACTTTGAATAACCACATTTGACCCATCCTATTCAGTTAACCTTAACTATACATACTAGGAGCAGTGGGCTGCCGCGGTGCAGCACCCGGGGAGCAGTCGGGGGTTAAGGGCCTTGCTCAAGGGCCCACAGTGGTGGTGACTGGGACAAGCGGTTGCTCTCACTAACCTCAACCTCAACCTCAGTCTGGGGGCTTGAGCTGGCGACCCACCAGTTACAAGTTGGCTTCACAAACCACTAGACCACCACTGCCCTTTATTATACACACAATTCTAAGGATTAAGGCTAGAAAATGTATTTTAATTATGTAAAGCATTTTTTTTCCATTATTTTAGAGGGTTTTTTTTAGCGTCGGAATTAACTCAGTGATGGTAATCCACATTTAGAGCCTTATACTGTATGAATAAAGAATTTAAGTGTCTCAATATTTGCTAAAACACTGCATATATTTCTTTCAGTTGGAGAAAACACAGATCCTGTAACAGTGTTTTTTCTTTGCAGATTTTTAAAAGATGAAGACGTCACTCTGCCTCCTGAAATAACTCATCTATAGGACTGTGACTGGTGATACAGAAACATGAGTGTAGTTCTCTGTGGATTTAAAATAATTTTGAAACATTAACCTTCAATTTTAACACGTCAATATGCCTGATTTATGTGATTTAACAAACTTATATTCAGCATATGTTTAAGTTGTGCTTGTTTTAGAACACATGCAGGCCTTTATGGTCTATTGCATCCTGTGAATGAACTGCTGCAAGTTACCTTCAATTGAAATACTTTAAATGTTAGTTTTGAGTTGAGTTGAATTGTGTCTTTACCTGAGGGTGTTACGGCCCAAAGAGGCTCCTCCCCAAAGCAACCAGCATCTACCTGAATGTTTTCACCTGGTTGGTTCTCAGCTGTGGTCACTGAAGCGCAGTCCAGGTGGAGCTGAGCCGCTGTGACGGTATCTCCCTTCCTTTACAGCTGTAAGGTATGATAACTGTTTAGTTTAAACCATCTGATCAGACCGAAAGTGCACTGAGCAGATTGTAAGACATTCTATGTTTTTAATTCTTTGTGTTTCATAATCTTTGCTGCGAATAGTTTGCTATTCTTGGATCATACAATAGAAATTGCTCAGCCTATTTAAGATAATGAGTTTACTGGTAATGACGCTCGATCATTTGTTTTTTTTAAATTATAAAATGTACTTCCTGTTTTGGAAGTGTTGCGTGCTTAAACCAGCCCAACTTCTCTTTTTAGCTCCTCAATCTAGCTGTTGTTGCTTATACTGGGCAGATGTTTAAAGGCTTCTTTCCTCTACACTGACATGAACTGATCATTTTGATATACAATGGCGGGAAAGTATCTCCTTTCCCTGTAAATAAATAGTGCCTCCTTGGAAGTTTTCCCCATTTATTGCTTTTAAACACTGAAACTTGGTCAATTTAATTTGCCTTTTTTGACAAGAATTTTTTAAAAAGTGGCAACAGTTTTCTACAAAGTAATGTAAATTAATTAAATATAAAGTGCAGCCAGTTGGTGCTAGAGGTCCCACAGTTAGTAAATGGATCATCTGAGTTCAGTGACTGTAGTATAGTATAAAGACACTATTATCTGGAAGGTACAGTCACTGGTGAATCAGTACTGCTGACTATGACTACACCATGGAGACTAAAAATCACTTTAGTTACACAACAACTACATGGAAAGATTTCTGAAAAAACATGAGTCAGGGGATATCACTGTGAACTCACAAGTGAATATCACTTGGAGTCCAGTTCAATCCATTTATTAAGTGATTGTGCAAGAAAGAGACTCGTGAGGGAGGCCACGAAGACAACTATGACTGCTCTGATGGGTTTACCTGAGTTCACCAGAAGACATATGGGAGACACAAGAAAGTTCTTTGGTCTGGTGTGCATCAGACTAGACACTATGTTTTACACTGAATGTCATCATAAACACACCATCCACACTGTGAAGCATGGTGGTGGCAGCGTCATCATGTGAAGCATGGTGGTGGCAGTATCATGATGTGGAGCATGGTGGTGGCAGCGTCATGATGTGGAGCATGGTGGTGGCAGCATCATGATGAGAAGCATGGTGGTGGCAGCATCATGATGTGGAGCATGGTGGTGGCAGCGTCATGATGTGGAGCATGGTGGTGGCAGCATCATGATGTTGAGCATGGTGGTGGCAGCATCATGATGGGGATGTTTCTCAGCAGCAGGCCCTGGAAGGTTGTAAAGGTAGACGGTAAAATAAATGCAGCAAATTATAGGGACATTCTGGAAAGCTACAGAGAAATTGTTTAAAGACAACAATGTGAATGTTCTGAAGTTCCCCAGTCAAAGCCCAGACCTCAAATTAACAGAACTCCTGATCCCAGTGTAACCTAACAGTTTTGTTGTTGTTGTTCAGACTGAGACCTATCCTCACAGACTCAATGCTGGAATTGTAGCCAAAGGTGAATCTACTAAATACTGTGTTGAAGAGGGTGAATAGTTAATGTGTGGTCATTGCTCTTGGGCAGGATTAGTTGCTTTTATGTTGCCAAGCTGCATTAGTTGTCCTTTTTAACCCTCAGTTGTTATTTTTAATCTTGCTATTTGCACGTTCTTTTTTAAATGTGCATGCATGGATTTATACGGCTGTTTTTTGAACCGAGACTCGCACGTCTGAACTGCTAGTTAAGTGTGTACTTGGGAATCTGCAGTCTGTGTCTGCATGACGCACTTAAATGTTTTGTTTAAACCTTTAAGAATGAGGATGTTGTTCCATTTTGCCGGAGAAAAACCTGGAGACACACACGACTTCTTCATAAATAATTTTCTGTGTCTGGTGTTCCCCTGCTGACTCTAACATTCCCTTTTTATTTTCAGAAGAAGTACCTGGTTAAGCTCTGAAACCACCTACTCTTTTGGTGAGCTATTTACACCTTTCTCTCAGAATATTATTTATTTGCAGGTTTTTTGCTTTATCATCTGGCGGTTGATTGCACTGATCATAGTTTGGGAACAGGCTGCATGACAGAGGCTATTAAAGGTCGAGATAATTGACTATTTCAGCACAATTAAGGGAGGTTTTTGGGAAATGAATCAGCAAGTACAAACCGAGCCAAAATCAGCAAACTACTGCATGCAGACGAGTGTGTGCAATGTAACCCTACTTACCCTGTAAGTCCTAGTGCGTTATCAGTGACACGTTTGGGCAAGCTCACTTTGGAATACCGTAATCATGTCACGGTTTCCGCTATCGGAAAAATCCAACTGATTCCTGGGGTGGGGTACGAATGACATTAGGTTTTTGGGAAATGAATCAGCAAGTACAAACCAAAATCAGCAAACTACTGCATGCAGACGAGTGTGTGCAATGTAACCCTTTAAGTCCTAGTGCGTCATCAGTGACACGTTTGGGCAAGCTCACTTTGGAATACCGTAATCATGTCACGGTTTCCGCTATCGGAAAAAATCCAACTGATTCCTGGGGGGGTACGAATAACATTACCGTAATGACACTATATTGGCTGTAAAGAATGAAATTACCGTAATGACACTATAGTGGCTGTAAAGAATGAAATTACCGTAATGACACTATACTGGCTGTAAAGCGTAATGACGTTGCGCTTTACAGCCAGTATAGTGTCATTACGGTAATTTCATTCGTACCCTCACAGGAAGGTCGTGAAGCAGCCCCTTTGTTCCCAGGGAAAACACACCCAATGGAGGATTGTACGCCTGTACATCGTGTTTCCATCTTATGGCCTGTTTCTGCTCATTTAGAGACAAAGACTCAAAAAGTTTATTGTACATAGTTTTCCACTTTTCAACGTTCAACTTTAACATTCAAAATCTGTTATTTATGCTCAGTTTTTCCACTAAAACAGTAAAATCAGATTCAGTTTTTGTGTTTTTCTTCATCTTAAACCATCATAGCTCTGATAACAGGCAGTAGATTGTAAATAACTGACACATATTGAAAGTTTCTTCTGGAAAAAATGGGCACCAGCACTCATTTTCTGACCCTTTTGTAGTCAAGATTAGAAAAAAAGACCAGGTGGACATTTTGAGGCTCAGGTCTTAAAGGGTTAAAGGCATTTTTAGCACATCTTGATGCACTGCAAGGCCTAATACTGGACATTACAGACTCACAGCTCAAGCAGGGGCCAAAAACAGACTCTCAAACTGTAAAGCTAAACTTTAAAACCAGAAACTGGCAGGCTATCTTTAACTGCTGGGCAGAGTTAACTCTGAAAAACCGAGTGACGCCCTACGAACCAAAATAGTCCACATCTGTTATAATCTAGATAATGGGGTTGGTCCTTTAATAGTGTGACATGTTAACTCACAAGCTTGTGCCTGTGCTGGTTGTGGTTCTGGTTTTAAATTGCAGGTGTTAGCTGTCAGGTACTTTCCTAGTGGATTTTTATTTCTAAAAAAGAAAGAACTTTGCACATTTTATGTTATGTAATATGAATAAAAGGTAGTTATTGCTGCTTCATATCACACACCTTTGACCTGAGTAAGCTTAATGATTCGTGCTTTTATCAGTTTCATAGCATAAAACAGTAAAAAACAAACAAACTGAAAATCAACAGAGTGCAACATGTTTGTATGCAGTTGTCTTGTACACATTCCAGCTTTCTAATCCCTTAAAAATGTAAAGCAGCTACACATCCCTTCCTCTGAGTCTGTCAGGTTCTTTCCTAAAATGTGACACTGCGTAAAAGAATTTAGGCAAGAAACTTCCCCTTTAATCTATTGTGTAAATAAGGTTCCTCAACAGAATAATAATGAAATGAGCTGTTGTTTACTGGACAAACCTCCAGAGCCGGTCACGAGGCTTAACCAAGCCAAACCTTCATTTGTGTGTGTGATCCCTCCTGGTATCTGGTGACAAACGCAGAAAAGAAAGAATATACAGTCATTGTTGGAGCTGACATGAACAATCTGTCTCCTTTGGACATTTCCTGAAGATAAAAATCACAGCATCAGTTTCAGGATGATGTGAGTATGATGTGGCAACATTGCATAGACGTGGATCATATCAGGATTACCACACATGGCGTCAGTCAGCTCAAGGGAATTCTGCTGTGGCATTACTTATGTAGAAGTGAAACGTGAGTTAACAAGAACTACACCCGACCCAAGACACGAACACACACTGATCGTAATCATAAAGCAGCACGTGGTGAAGGACTTTTTATGAGTTAGACAAAGAGTTAATGTTTGATCAGGTTGGAAAAGGGTTCAATTTTGTCAGTTGAGCACAAAAAGGGTTTGAGCATGTGTGGCTTTAACCCTCTAATATACAAAACTCACCAACGGGTTTGAAAGGCAGGCTGACACCGTTTATCAGAACCTTTGTAACCTAACCGGATTTTCAACTTTCCAACAATCCTTCAACTAATCATCTATGGCGCGCCGTTCCCTTGCAAAAATGTATCAAATCCAAGCTTAAAATCATAATATTTCTTTAAAATAACTTTGTTCAACATGTCTCAGTTAAAAATTCTTCAAAAACAAAAAATTCTGCACTGTAAGACGCAACTAGGAAGCCATGACAGACTCGGCTGTGATAAACATTCACCTCACAAAAAATTGTATGACTTTTCAGCTGAACTGCAGGCAGTGTTTGTACAGAGCCAATAGGAGACAAGTCTGGAAACCAAAATACAAATAAATGTAAATAGAATAATAGCAAAGTAGAGCCACCAAGTACTGGTAACACCTGTGGGGAAATATGTTATACATAATGATTCAAATAAATTGATTGATTTAAGAAAGACACCTGAATGTCCACAATCAGAGTCGGCTCGCCCATTAGGCAATATAGGCAAATGCTAAGGGTGCCGTGGTCTCCAGGGGGCACCACAAAATTGGGAAAAATTTATCTTCAATAGGGAACTCCGATAGCCTTATGGTTATGTCGCGTGACCCAAGTGCAGACCCAAGTCCTGGTTTCGATTCCGACCTCGGGCATTTCCTGCATGTCCTTCCCCACTCTCTCCCGTTTCTCATTCTATCCACTGTCCTGTCCAATAAAGGCATAAAAGGCCAAAAATAAATCTTAAAAAAAATAAAATAAAATGAATCTTCAATATAATTATATTAAAACTAATTATTACTATAAACTCTTAAAATGGAAGAGCTCAAATTGATTCAAATGTAAAGCAATGCCCAATTAATATTACTACAAAACAATGCTATTCGATTTCTTTTGTAAGCGTATGTAAATCGCCAGCAGAGGGGGGCGCCATATAAAATCTCACCTAGGGCGCAACATTGGTAGGGCTGGCTCTGTCCACCATTTGTCCTCTAAGGAATCGTTTCAGAACAGCTCTGGATGTCTGACAATGTGACCCTGTTCCCCATCAACTTCACCAAGTCCTTCAGAAAGAGTCAGATAACAGCCTTATCAATAACCTCATTCCCTCATTACTGACTTGTGATTTCTGGTCTCTGACTCCACTTTTCATCCGCACATTATCATTTCCAACATACTTGATGTCCAATAGGAGCCAGAAATCTTTCAATGATTGATTTCTTTCTGCAAAATTTGTGCCCCCAGATACTCCTACTGTCCCCTCGTGAAGGCGGAGTTTCCCAGTGTCGGTGTGGAGGCTTTACCAAAATATGTCAAACATCATGAGTGTGAACCCACTTACCATCATGAAAATGCGAGTGTGGTCACGCATCGTAGTGTTAAAACCTTAAGAAACTGGACAGCACCAGTGAAGCGTGTGAAACTTCTGCTTCTGGGGTTTTTTTTTTAGTCCACTTGAGATTACGGGAGTTGTTGTCAACACAGTAGTAATATTCTAAAGAGGGAAATACAGCGTGAGTCAAAGTGTTTCAAATGAAGTGGAAGTAGATTTAGGTGTGTGGTCACTTAGTTAACCCTGTTACAGTACCTCTTGTAGCCTCGTTAATAGATTTTAATAAGAATTTCATCGTCAAGCATCATAAATGTAGCCTGGTCATATATCTAACCACTCATTCAAGAAGATGTTTATTACTGAAATGAAACCAAAATGAAGCATTTCCTTTGAAGCATTTGTCAGCTTACAGGCTGTGATGATATAAGTCAGCCCCGCCCCCTGATTTAGGTTTCCTTTTCAGCTCTTATTTAAAAGCCAGCTGGTCTGCAAAACTGAAAGTAAAGCTGTCTGTTCTGCACTGGAGGAAACATGTTGTGGATCCTGATGATTGTTTCTTTGCTCCATAGAGGTGAGTGATATATTCAGCTTTCTATAGCCCTATCATCCTATCATAGATGTATGTTTAATTTAAGGGCTGAATTAGCATTTTATTTACAGATGTCTGCATTTAAAGAGCTTAGAAGGTTAATCTATTTAAAATGCAATCATATGCTCAGTATTTTATCCAGTTTATCATTTTTTTTATTGTCATTCAAAACAGATTTACATCATGTTATTGGTTATTTCACTGCCCTCACTGACACGCAGCTGTTCTTTATTTTTAGCCTCAACTTCACAAATCAAAGGTCATGGTAACACGACAGCTTTGTACGGCGGAGACGCACATTACTGGTGTTCTGTGAACAATCCAACAGGTATAGAAAAAATATATTTCTAACCTCAAAATTATTTCTACCTGAGTCAAATCTGAATTTAGAGTGATTTTTTTATTTGACCAAGAGGTTTCTTCTGGCTGGAAATGACATAAACAATGATGTGACTGATGGAAATATGTTTTTTATTGTTTTTACTAAAAATGTCATGTCCAAAGTTACTCATAGCCTTTGAAATTGTCACAATTTTTTAAGAAAATGCTGCTTCTCTCTGATTCCTAATGGTCCTGGTAGTTTCTACCACGTTTTATTGCACTTTGAATTGAAAACAAGGGATGCAGCAGTTCTCTAGTGCAGGGGTAGCCAACCCTGGTCCTCGAGGGCCACTATCCTGCATGTTTTAGATGTCTCCCTCTTCCAACACACCTGATTCAAATGATCATCTCATCATCAAGCTCTGCAGAAGCCTGATAACGATCCTGATCATTTGAATCAGGTGTGTTGGAAGAGGGACACATCTAAAACATGCAGGATAGTGGCCCTCGAGGACCAGGATTGGGCACCCCTGATATAGATATACCATCAACAAGTGCAGGTGGATCAACGGGTCTGCTTAGCCTTGTTTGAAAAAATAAAGCAACATTTCAAACGTCATGTATGTAGACCAGGGACCAGTTATAGATGACCAAAAGCCACAATGCAAACAATGTCCCCTTTAGAACAAACAGAGGAAACAGCTCAAACTGATCTAAGCAGCTCAAAGACAGACATCCAGATCTGTACCCAGATTACAAGCTGAGACGTTCAGTTCATATTACTGTTACTATTTGTGAACTGTAAGTGTATGCAGTATGTTTATTGTTCACAAAGCTCAATTTGGCTAACTTCGGTTGTTCAGGCTAACATAACAGTATCTCATAATGTGAGCTGGGTGCTACTGATAACATTAGTTGGTTACTGACATCAGCATTCAGCCTGTCAACAATACGAGTTGTGTTTAACTAGAATTGCGAAATTGCTCTCTGACTTTGGTAGCAGCTTCAAATTCTATGAAAATACAGCTGAATCCATAGCACAGCCATTGTCCTTAACTTATTCGAGTATGGTGAGACAATGTTACATTTATAAAAATTGGATTGTCACAGTGCAAAGCCTGAAGTGACTGCTGGTTAACATGCAGTCTTAATGAGCTACGTTTCAGTCTCCATCTCATAACTGTTACACTGTCTGTAAATGTGTTGTTGTGCTGTATGCTATTAAAACTTTCCATCATGTAAAAACCTCCTTTTTGTTTTGTCGTAATGTGAAGTACTTTTTTGAACCACATTTTTCACTGAACTAAATTGGCCTCGGGGGCGGTAGCACTGACTACAGCTAACTAAAGACTGGAGCCCAAGACGACATCCTGATGCAGCAGTCACATAGTGATACGGAAGAAAGACATTGATGATAAAAAAATAAAAGTATTTCAAAACATTTTAAAACATATTTAAAATAGTGAAGTCAGTGTATTTTTAGTGTCGACGTCATTGATATTTCAAATTTCTTTAAAAAAAAAATTAGTTTGAAGAACAGTATTCTGAAAACACAACCAGGGGCTTTCAGCCTTATCCTACCATATATTTAGAGCACTTAATGTATTAGTGTGTATGTGATACCATGCCTTGGCAATGCACTGACAAAGTTATCCATATCTGCACTGAAGAACCATACAATATGTAGCAGAATCCAGGACTCTCTATCCTCAGAGTGTCCGAGTGCAAGTAGGGGATCAAACTGGTTTGCCGCAGGATCTCTGAACTCTAAATTTACAGTTGTGAACAGAGGTTTACATACACTCGTGGAAACCATGCATAGCATCCAGTGACTCCTACAACTCTTAATTCCCTCTGATGGAATGATTGAAACACATAGACTTAGACTCAACTTTATTGATCCCTTTTGGATGACTCCCTCAGGGAAATTCAAGTTCATGCATCTTTGTCACAAAAGAATTCTGCATTTTGGTTGTTTCATAGATTTATTATAGGTCTTCTGGAAAATATACATACAGCAACTTGAATTATCGGTTTTGGAGATGAAAGCGGTTTGAAATTTTCTTAGTGGCATGGCCTTTCACCTTGTTGTGAGTGATTACATTTGACTACAGCTGGTGACTCCTCTGAACCAATTTAAATAGGGCACATTTAATACTCTCCACTCTGCCACCAACACTAAATAAAGTCTGAAGAGCTTAGCACAGATCTAAAAAAGCAAGTCATTGACTTGAACAAGTCAGGAAAGTCACTTAGAGCCATCTCAAAGATGCTTCAGATCCCAAAATCAACTGTGCAAACAAAAGTACAAAGTGCATGGTACAGTTGTGTCACTGCCACGATCAGGAAGAAAACAAACCATTACCTGCTACTGAGTGACAATAGGTTAGGATGTTTGAGAGTCAACCAAGAATCATCAAAAAGCAGGTCTGCAATGATAGAAGCTGCTGGACCACTGGTGTCAGTGTCCAAGTGTGTTCTACATGTCCATGGGCTGAGAGGCTGCAATGCAAGTGTCATTATTCACGTCTTTTATTTTCTGGCATTTATATACTCAACACAATTAATTGCGTAATGTACTGAGAAAACAACCAACTAAGCCTGAGCAAAAGAAAACAATATGCCAGTGATGGACACTTTATCAACAGCAATAAGACAATTGTTTGATAGAAAGTTCAACTGTTTCACATAATGCATCAGATGCAAATCGCAGTGAAAGCACATAACAAAAAAAACTAAGTTCCGCTGCACCAACAAATCCCAGACACACTCCCTCCCTGGCTATCATATCTGATGGTACTGGGGTCACTCCACCCTTCATTGCTCTCCATGTGGCTTCTGTGCAGCTCATGAGGTGCACTCTGAGCTTCCAGTGACCTCTGTTGGCACCCACAGACCTCCTATTTGTGTGCTTTTTGTTATTGTTAACTTTAAAATCATTATCTGTTTACCCTGACAAATATGCTAAAGTGGTTCAACTCAAAGTTTACAGCTTTGTTAAAAAATAGGTCAGAAAAAATGATCAAAAATATTTTATTACAATTGTTTCCAGCTATATCACCCAGCCCAAAGCACTACTTCCTTTTCTGTGTTTGGTCATTTTAGACGTTAACATGGCTGCACCTGCTGGCCACTATGCTAATCCCTTATTTTGTTAATCTTAATCTCATGGACTGTCTCACTGCCACCATCACTCACTTACTGCTCTCTCACGGCTTTACGCACTTCCTTGACCTGGCTGGCTGTCTTGTAGGTTTGTAGACACACATGACAAAAATACATTCTACAGCTTCAGTGGCAATACAATTATCTTTAATGAAATCACTGTTAAACTATTTAATCAGATACAATAATACTATGTATAATGACGTGAAAGAGACAGAGATGCATTTCATGTTTTATACTAGTGCAGTACCATTTAAACACGCCTGTGTTGAAGGGGCCATTTGCTTGTCCTTCACTATTGCTGCTTAAAGCTTTTCTCAATCTGAGCGATCCACAAAGGCAAATAGACGCATCAGGTAAACCTCCCCCATCACTTCATGTTTCAGTTACAACCAGAAAGGTTGTGTACGAGAGCCACCCACAAAAAATCCAGTCAGCATTTTAAAAACACAATGAATGGCTGTAAAGAATATTTGTCAACTCATTTAACTTTATTCTCACTGACTGTTTTTGTGTTCCTGTTTTGCTCCAGTTTGTGTGTCTCTGTTTCCACACGGGTCCCAAACACAAAAATATTGGAGTGAAAAAGAAGCAAAGGGCAGCAAAACAGCAGTACAGACTCTCCCACAGAGCTGAACGAGGCCATGGCTGCACAAAGCTAAGAAAATAACAAATAAAACAGTTCGTTTTTAAATTCTTTAGTTTTTGAGACACTGGCTGCAGTTTTGCATTTAGAAAGCAGTGTGGGAGGACACCGTCAGTCTGTCAGTGCAGAGAGTACCAACAGTTTCAAAGGGAGGGACTCGTATGCATTAACATGCAGGCATGGCCAAAGCAACTACCAGATATAGAACAGAGAAGCTCAGATTACAACACACACAGTGTGACTTCATTGTCTGCTAAGGGTGCCATTACACCACTGTATCTTTACATAGCAGATAGTTGTTACTGCTATATTATTGCTATTTTTATGTTCAAAATGTTTCATATTCCACCTTTGATTTAACAATTAATTTACAACTTGTTATATCAAATTCAAATGTTATTTACTTGGTATGATGTTAATAATATGCAGTAATGACAGTCGGTGGTAAACGTATGTTTGCATCACTGTGGGGCAAAAAAATGACTGAAATGTTTTAGACTGTAACAGTTTATCTAACATTTGTTTAAGCCATGTTCTCACTCATACATGGCTGGTAAAAAACTAAATACACGAAACGGCTGAATAACGTGAGGTGGCACATGGTGTAGGGAGATGTCAGGGAT
Organism: Chromis chromis; assembly: GCA_900302755.1. Taxonomy (NCBI): domain Eukaryota; kingdom Metazoa; phylum Chordata; class Actinopteri; family Pomacentridae; genus Chromis; species Chromis chromis. The sequence continues at coordinate 19,571 of OMNN01089986.1, forward strand.
GAGCGGCAGGGACTTGACTGATCTGCACAACATGTAGCGTTATATCTACATGGTTTTAAGGCTGGAAGGATTCTTCTAAATATGTAGCTTTGATACATGGAGATTCATTTTTAGGGGTTCAATCAACGACTGGAGAGGGCATTTGTATCCACGTCTGTGTCAACTATGTATATGACCAAAAGCAATGAAGGTAACATCAACACTGGACCTGGTCACATAGCAGCACGAGGAGCCATCTGGCACATGAATCTGAACTTACACTGCTCTTTGAGAAACAGTACTATATGTCACCTATACAGATGGGAAAAGCTAGATTAGGACAGACAAATACAGACTCGACCCTCAGACCCTATAGCTGCTGTACGGACAGCCAGATGCTCCAGGTTCTTAGAAAAAGGTTTGAAATTAAGGCTACACAAACTCATTTGTTGTAATTCTTATCATTTAAACCAATACTATTATATCTGAATTTCTAAGAAATACATTTGTGCAAGCATTGTCCCAGTTTTTGCAACATCATACGTTGAGTGTAATAATGTATGTATTGGTCTCTTAATTCATTCTAATACTGTCATAATTAATCTGACAGTAATGATAATGATGTGATAATGCAGCTAATGCCTTAAATGTCAGAAAGAAACAGTGATGAAATGTGTTCATAAAGACCACAACATCTGAAGAGCAGGATTATCAACCTAGAATCCTGGTGACAGAACAGTGCCACCATCAATACAATAGCTATCTAAGTTCAGTTACTAAGCACAGTTAAAAGGCAAAGAGAAAAGAGCAGCAGTTTTCACACCACCTTTTTAGACATAAGCATCAAGACTTCCTCAAACAAAGACTAATAAATGACTTTCAACTCAAAGTTAGCTTAATTAGAACTTTGTGGCCACATCCCACAGCATCCACACAAGGGCTTATACTATAGTTAATAAATGTGATGACAACACATCTGTTGATTCAGGTCGTAGATAGGTACATAACATAGGCAAACATGAGGACACTCAAGACCTTTTGTTAAAAGATGTGTTCAATATTGTTAAAATAAACTCTCTGACATCTACATGCTGGGCAGCTGTACGTTTTCAGGAGCAGTGCAGCTAGGTTCATATCTGGATCTGGCTGGCTTTGCCAAGCTCCTTCAGGAAAAGCCAACATCAGTGCACTTTGCCTTCTTCCATTGCTGTTTTATTTCAGTCCACAACACATAAACCAAGTTAGCCATAACATTAAAACCACTGACAGGCCAAGTTATTATCTCGTTACAACAAGATGTTCTGCTGGGAAGCCTTGGGTCCTAGGATTTATGTTTCACTTTGGCCTGTACTACCCTCCTAAACATTGTTGCAGACCAAGAACCGACTGAGAACACGAGGACACAACGCACAGTGACGTGGTAAAGTCTGTCAATCACAAGTTAGCCCAGCCCTAAAACATGCTTTTTTAGTGTCTATTTTACTCTAAATGGGATCACAATTAGCAAAATAAACAGCATGCTGTATTCAAAAAGTCTTGAAACTAGCGGCTGAGGCCATAAACTTGTTAAGAAAATGTTTACAGAGTTAAATCAATAAATAAACAAGGGAGAGGTAGGGTCATTTTCTCACAGACTTTTAGACAATCTGATGTTTTTTGCAAACAGAAGAGCTGCCCCCTGCTGGTTGATAGAGAGAATACAGGTTTAAAGTTGCAGTGGACCATTAAAAACAACCACCACACTCTGAAAATATACAGCCCTCTTTATGCAGCTCTTCCCTCTGCCCTCTGTGTTTTAAGCTCCTCCAGATAAGCGAGCATGCATTTCAAACACAGAGGTAGTCAAGTCAAAATTCAAGATTCATTTGTGGCTTCTAATGGGACTCAAGGCCCAGCCTCTAGAATGGGGGTCCTCTTTCTAACCCATTACACCGCCACGTGTTGCCTTCACCATAGACTCTGTTGCTCTGTCTCACCTTATCTGATGCCAGATTTTCTAAACCCTGAAAACAGTTCAGAGGAGGTGCAGAAGTCAAGTTTCCTCTCAGACCACTTAAACTACAATATGCTGAAAGGTTAGTCTGACATTCCTGACAACTGATACAAAACAATACTGCCTACCCCAGCTTTAAGGCATTGGCTTCATATTTCAGACTGGGAGAGTACATTCATTTTTTTATATACAGTCTGTAACTGGAACAAGCCCAATCTACAGAGGCTCCACCCAGCACGGCTGGACAGTTCAGAGCTGTTGGCAGCACAATGGGGACCTATACAATATTAGGCAGTCGGATCTGATGGGGAGGCTGATTGCTGTATGATTTGCAAACAGAAATATCTACAATATTGTAGAAAATGATCAAAGGCATTCAAGCTGTCGTGCACTGGTAACTGTATGTTGCTGTGACGTTGTCCAAGTTATCAGTTCCACCTTTGGTGACATTGTAGTCCAGGGAGGTCTGTGGCTTCATGTCCTCCAGAGATGGTACTCACTACAACAACATCCTTGTTTTCTTTGGGCAGAGCAAAATGGTTGCACTGAGAGGCTGTAATACTTTGTGTTGATAAGTAACACTTTGTTTATTGTAACCAAATAGTTGACACCAAACTAATATTTTCAGTCTACAGCGTAATCTGGCCTAACATTTAGTCACAATGCTGGCACTGGAATCTCTTTTTGGCAATTGGAATATTGAATTAGATGACTGAACTGATCCTTTAAAGCTGTGACCGGTAAAAACAACCAGATTGGTTATAAGGTGGGGCATGGCTCAGGTAAAATAATGCCGAGGCAATTGCTACCAGGGACGGCAGTTGGTTTCTGGCAGATGGTCGTTTCATGTTCAGAGTATGTGTCCTGTGGAGGCTCAGCTGACAGCAGAAGGGTTCTATAGTGCATGTGCTCTTATCGGAGTATGTCGCTGCTAACTGGCTAACGGTACTCTTCAGCTATTAGCGACTCAAAACAGTCAAAATGTCCTCTAAATGTCGCGGTTCGTCACCAGAACTCAAAAAACTAACACTGTTGTTATGATAGATAATACTAGCAGCGGCCTTTGGTTAAACTAGGTTACGCACCGATAGGTTAGCTGCTCCAGCTAACTAATCACAAGCAGACACATCAGGTCCCCCGGGCACAATAGTCAAGGCCTCGGCCAGGGATTCTCAGTCGCAGCATCCAGCCGAACATCGCTCTGTCTAAATGTCAGAAACATTTCACACTACTGCTACGAACTGGACGTTTTTTCGTGCTAGTAAACATAACGCTGAAAACACTTGAGGTAGGTAAACTAGGCTACAATTAACACCGAATCCTGTAGCTCAAGCTGTGTTTGGTCAAACTCGTCATTCGACCTGGAAAAAACAACGGAGCTCTGCTAGGTTACTCACTGAGAAAGGCAGCCAGGCTCCGGCTGGGCAGACCACATCCACACGGTGCTCAATGTGGAGAAGAAGCCGAGCTGAGCAGCGGGACGGTTGATGTTAGCATTGTACAGAGAAGCAGAGGGAAAGTGTCGCTCCACAGCAGCAGCACAGATAGCAGTGAAGTGAGCAGGCAGGCTCAGGACACCACAACACACTGCTTCACAATAAGACACAGACTGCAACAATAATATTCAGTCTAATGTGTTTATTCATAATGAAGTCATAATAAATATTAAGCATAATGATAAATAGGAAGCATTAATGTCCATGGGAGATGTACCACAGATACATTGTGGTAATAATGAATAAATATGTAGTATGTAGTATGTGGACCAGGTCACTACAATGATCCATCCAAAACACCTTAATATCAAACATGCAGTTTTCGATATCTAAAATGAACATATAACATATAATAACAGTGTGTAGGAAGCCTTTTAAACTGAGAGCTAATCAACATTAAGGTAATGCCAGTCACTGACTACAAACAAACAAAAGCAGATTAATATTTGAAGTTTGAAATGTATTTGATATATTAGTGATTGCCTGAACATAGTCAAACATTTTACAGTATCAGATATGTTTCTTATGGCATGCACCTTTTCAGTGGAATTACCTTTACAAAGATCCAAAATAGAAACCAAAACTGTGAAGTGTAGATCCTGAAATTTCTAAAACACATATGAAATATAACTTAGTAGAAAAAATATTAGAAATATGTTAATTTAATGATATGGTAATGCCACAAGACAACACATCATAAGGTTGAAATGAGTGGAAGCACAGCAGTTTCGTTACTAGCAGAGGAGGAATATATGTCTGGGATTATCTGCTGTCATGGAGTATAGGAGGGTTCAAGAGGTAGATCAGAAATGAGCTTTGTTCACTACATCACTGTTTTGAAGACGTTTCCAACATTTATTTTGAAGAGCAGAATAAGTGACTTCCTATGTTGCTCCATGACCGTCCGAGCTGAATGAAGGCAGAACACACACTGATGTGACAGCATCTCCTACACACAGCAGCTGTGTGAAGCTCACACTTCTCCGCTTTACACTTGTAGCTTGTAGTTTACAGGTTTTTGAAACTTAAAAATTTCATAAGGTGAAAATCTGTTTTCATTGTGTTTTATTTTGTGGTTGTTAGGAACCTGGAGGTGTAAAATGGAACCTGTTAAGAAATAAAGACTTCTTCCATTCCTCAAGCCCTCCTAAAGGTAAAGGACCAATGGCAATCTAGCTCAGAATTAGTAGAATCTGGCTCACAGCTGTCACACGTCTTTTATGTCATGAGCGTTCTGTTTTTGCTTTACGGTCTAGAAAAGAGTTTCTAGTCAGGCTGAAGAAGGAGGCTTTCCGGCCTGGTTGGCTCGGGGGTCTCCTGAAGCAGCAGACAGGTACCGGTCGGCCAAAAGGGCTGCAGCTGCGCCAGTTGCAGAAGCTAAAACTAAGGTGTGGGAGGAGTTCGGAGAGGCTATGGAGAAGGACTTTAGGTTGGAAGAGCACTTCAAGGAACTCCTGAACCTGGTCAACACATCCTCTGCAGAGGAGGCAGAGCCTGAAGAATCAGGGAATCGGATATGGACGAAGATTCCCCTGATCAGGGAATCAGAACCACATGATTCCCCTGATTCTTTAGAAGAATCAGGGGAATCATGTGGTCCATATCCATGGTAGAGGTTGCTGAGGTAGTTAAGAAGCTCCTCGGTAGCAAAGCGCCAGGTGTGGACGAGATTTGCCCCGAGATGCTGAAGGCTCTGGACATTGTTGGACTGTCTTGGTTGACACGTCTCTTCAATGTATGGGGTACGGTGCCTGTGGAGTGGCAGACCAGGGTGGTGGTTCCCATTTTCAATATGACAGATGGAGAATGTTCACTAAAGAGGTGTAGAGGTGTTTCCTGGACCTTCAGCATGTACATGGAACGCTCATGGAATGTTCCATTTCTTGCTGGGTAGGACTCATTAAAGCAGGATTTATCTGTTAAACGGCACTGGAACATACCACAACAGTAACATACGTATATACAGTCATGTTAAAAGATAAGGACACCCCAATAAATATTTAGTTCTTTATTAAGAAATATTCACATATCAATGTCTAATCTTGTTTTTATTTATCTCTGGAAAAGGAAGTGATTTAATTGCAGGTAAACAACAAAACTTAACCTTGTTTTACTCACAAAAGATATCAACAAAAATACACATTCTAACTGAGGAAAAAGTTAGGACACCCTCCCCCCTAATAACTAGTGTTACCCCCTTTGGCTGGAACAACTTCAGTGAGACGCTTCTTGTAGCATCTACCAGTCTATCGGTCTGAGAAAAGTTTGCTCCACTCCTCAACACAGAATTCTTTCAGCTGTGAGATGTTTGAGGGGTTTCTTCATGTAGGCTACAGCCCGTTTCGGAGGTCTGCACTCTCCGAGTGCTTTTTTAGTTTAGTTATATTACTTCTATCTCTCAGTATTGTTAAAATTGATATTAAATTATTGTCTAAATATGTTTTAAAAAACACACAGGCTGTCATAGGGTGTCCTAACCTTTTCACATGACTGTAGATGA
>OMNN01089987.1:9862-20865 GCA_900302755.1 Chromis chromis
ATGAGCAACAATTACTAAAGTACTTTCTACTCCACTAACTACACAGCCAAAGTAGCACAAAGTCATAGAAAGAAGCTAACTACACAGCTAAAGTCATAAAACAAGCCAACTGCACCACTAAATGCACAAAAAGATTTAACTACACAACTAAAGTCACACAAAGAAGGTAACTACACAGCAAAAGCCATAGAAAACAGCTAAATAAATGCCCAAAAAGAGTAAACTACTCAGCTAGTCATAGAAAGAATCTAACAAAACAGCTAAAGTCACACAAAGAAGCTAACTACACAGCTACAGCAATAGAAATAAGCTAACTGCACAGCTAAATGCACAAAAAGAGCAAACTACACAGCTATAGTCATAGAAAGACGCTAACAAAACGGCTAAAGTCATAGAAGCTAATTACACAGGTAAAGTCACAGCGCTACATCAAGTAAAAGCTAACTATCCGTTACAGTTTGTAATACAGCCAAAAACCCCTTCCACCATTTATATTCTTAATAAATTCTACTCTTTTTATTATCATTTAATATTAAATAAAAAAGACCATGTACAAAAGGTACTGGGGAGAGGCTTTAGTGCGCTCAGAAAAACATTTTACAATTGTACAATAATTTAGAGTTGTTTACAGTTTTTTTTATTACACTTTGAAAAATGTCTAAAAATATAATTCCATAATCGTCTGAACAGCTGCAGGTTTGTATTTTCAACATTTACAAAATAAAGTGACTTTTTAAAATAAAGTAACTGAACTCTGAACGCTCTGCATTTACGTAAAATAAAAAGTCAGAAATAGCGGTGACGGTCAGGTCCACACTTCGATGATGTCTCCATCCTCCATGTCGAGCTGAGCCGGCGTCTGGCTGTTTTTCACTTTGCAGCCATCGAAGTGGAATCGGACCTTTTTCTGGTTGGCGCCAGACATCGTGGACAGATACCGGGAGAAGACGGAGCCGAGCGGAGAATCCTGAAACAAACAAACAGCATCAGTTTGTGTCCTGCTGCGGAAACGTTGCTGATAAAGGAGAGCAGAAGAAGAAAAGCTACAAACTCTGTCCAGAGAAAACTCCTGAGAGGAAGCTCTGTCTTTGCTCTGCAGTCTCACAGTGATGATGCTGCCGCCGCATGCTTCACTTTTATCCTCCGCTGCCATGACGACACACTCTGCACACGTAAACAGGAAAAAAATATTTGTAATTTTCGTTTTAATGATTCAGATCTGTGCTGAATTTGCTCTTTTAACATCTAAAACTAATTTTAGTCGTGCCAGTGACATGGCTGATCAGTCTGGTTCCTCATTTAGCTCTGTGCTTAGTTGGATCCATTAGTATCTACTGTCATGACAAATAATTAGCATCACCGCTTAATTAGCAGCAGTAAAATACAACAGTAAAATACAACAATAACAACCCTGTTCCACCACCTTTGTGTCACTATGCTGCCCCCTGCCGGTGTAATAAAAAAATAAAGCATGCACAAAATCAGGGAATTTAGCAGTGTAGTTAGCTCTTTCTTTGACTTTAGCTGTGCATTTAGCTTCTTTCTATGGTTTTAGCTATGTAGTTAAGAGTCTTCTGTATGACTTTAGCTGTGTTGTTAGCTGATTATTAATGCATTTTGTGCTCTTTTGCTGAGTTTTGTGTATTTGAAACTCAGATGCGGCAGAAAGCTTTGGCTATAAACGCTGTGGTGTGATATTAATAAATATCTACAGCACCAGTCAAAAGTTTGGACATGTACCTTTAAGTCCTCTGGTACTTGTCCCTTAATGAATAAACTTCAAATTCAGGTCATGTGACTCACCGATGATGTCAGCAATGCCGAGGCCAAGCTCGCCGACGGTGGCGTCTGTCGGAAGCTCGACTTCCTCCCTCAGCAGCAGGAGGCGAGGAGGCGGGACGCTCAGGATGAGGGACATCCGGGAAACCACGTCGCTCAGAGGCGTCGACTAAAAACACAAAATAAACCAGGTGGTAAAAATTAAGCTGTTTACAATAAGAGTAAAAACAGTTCATTCAGGATGGCTCTAGGTGGTAAAAACGTTCCTCTACGGATCTTTAGAGGAACATTTTTGTAGTATGTTTACTACTATTACTACGGGACTTTCTACTCCACTATTTGAACTGTTTGAACAACAATATCTCAGGAACTATTTCAGATAAACAATGACATCTTCACTGTTACTTCTCATCAACATTGATTCTGAATCTGTAATACTGATTGATTGATTGATTGATTGATTGATTATGGGTCAGTTGAAATAAGAAAAAACAAAGCTGTCATGGAAAGTTTCATCTTTGAGCACATTTACAAAAAACTGTGATTTTGGTCTTGAGGTTTATTCTCAAAAGAACAGAAAGTTAGTCAGCAACAGAATCGATTTTAATGTGTATTTGATATATGAAGTTAAAATCTCACGAATATCTTTATAAATATCCAGATTTTATGGTATCAAAATTTTAGATGAATCAGAGATGGTCGGGCAGAAATGTGATGATTTAGAATGAAATAAACCCTTTTGCTTTGTGAGTTAAAGCACCTTGTAAACTCTGTGTTCAAAGTATCTACATAAATTAAGTTCTTATTATCATCAGTTCGTACCGACAGAACCGGGATCTTGTGGATGTCGGTTCTGCAGCGGATCTTCAGGGGAATCTCTCGGACCGACTGGCTGTATTCTGAACTATGCGGCTCGGGGCTCATGATGATGACGTCATCGTCGTCGTTAGGGCTCAGGACGATGACATCGTCGTCGCCGGGGCTCGCTGCGATGACGCCGTCTAGCTGCTCCTCCAGCGGTGGAGATGATTGGCGGCAGCGGCGTCTGGACGTTCGGTTCTGAGGCTCTGGAGAGAGAAGAGAGCTGACGGCCCGAAGCCTCCGGTCGATTTCACTGACAGAGAAAACACATTTTAAACACACTTATTATTTTAAAGTTGGCGTAAAGAAAATTTGTTTGTAAACACAATAAACATGTCAGGAAATAGTTGCTGAAAACATGCGAGGAGACTGAAGTATGTGGTGTTTTATATTGTTTTTGTGTTCAGGATTTTATTTGGATATATCAGAAATATTGACACTGGAGCCAGAATTAGCAGAATCCTTCATCTTAACACTAAAAAGCGAGCGCTGCTGTTTAGCTCACCGAGTTAAGGTGTTACCATGTGGGCGCATGTCGCCAGCAGCGGTCATGAGTTCGAGTCCGGCTCAAGACCCTTTGCTCCATGTCACTCTCCTCTATACCCCCTTTCATCCTGTCTCTCTCTATCAATAAAAATGAGAAAAACTCCCCAAGACAGCATCAGCGGTTCTACACCTACAACAGTCTGTAACTTAGAAGCCAGAATTTGCAGAACATCGCTTTTTTCCCTCACTTTTCTGTGGAGAAACTCAGATTCTTTTCTGCTTTACACAGAATTTAAGGTGTAAATGTAACTAAAAACCACATTTTTACTTACAGGAGGGCATTTGAGAGTCTCTGCTGTTACAGATGTGATAAAACTGATTGTAATCTGAGCTGTAACCGACTCACTTGATCTTCTGTTGGACCTTCCTGGACTGTTTCTGGACCGGACTCTCTGGAGGAGGAGGAGACGGGGAGCGAATAGCTTCTCTGAAACAACACAAATGTTTAAATGTCTCTGCAGATTCTCAGTGATCCAGGTCGTGATAATACTCGGAGCTTCTGTAGAAAACAACTTTAAGATGCTTCACCCTCATCCAAGAGGTGAAACATCTTAACGAACCTAAAAGAGAAGTCCAGTTGATTTCTACTGAAGCTCCTTGGACAGACATTTAAAGTTTTCGTGGTCAGTCTGAAGCCGATTAATCTGACTCACGGTTGTTTCTCTGGTTTGGGTTCTGCTTCGTCCTCCGAGTCGCTGAGGGTGACGGTGGGCGGCGGCGGCGGCGGGAGTGGCGGCGTCCCTCGAGACGAAAACTCGGACCACAAACTGTCGTTGGCGCCGTCGTCTGGTCAGAAACAGACATGATTTAATTCGACAGGTGAGAAACAGCTGCTGCCTGATTAAAGCTGCTGCTCACCTGAGTTTGGCTTCGCTGTGAACAAAGCTGCCAAAGTCGGCTTCAGCTGCAAACTGCTGCTCACCTGAAAACACACACACCTGCATCTTCACACACAGAAACACACAGTATCACCAGGAAATCACAGAACCAGAACCAGTGTTGGCTCGGTACCTTGTTGGAGTAAACCGGTACGGGAACGATGGCCGACGGGTCGAGGATTCGGCGGCGTTTCGGCTTTGCAGGTTGAACTTCACCGTCAGACACCTGAGTACAGAAAGAAGCACTGCAGAGATTCAACACCTGATTCATAAACTAACACTGCAGCAGGTAAACAAACCATCTGCAGGATCACAAACACACATTAAAGCTCTGAAATAACACATGTGGATTAATGTAGTACACAATAAAAGGCTTTAAGCAATAATGACAGAATAAAACATCCAAGCAAAGTAGTAAATTACATTACGTAAGCCAAAAACACTGAGAATATTTCATCAACAAAATCCAAATGAACCTAAAAATAACTCAGATTATGCTGTTTTTAAACGTAAAGGCCACCTACAGCATCTCTAAAGCTCGTTTATTCACTAATCTGTACAAAAAAGTGATTTATATGTCTATGGTTATTTGTGAAATAATAATTCACTTTAAATCAAAATTTGGCCAGCGGATGAATAATGTGGGGTTTAAATGTATATAATGTAATGTCTGAGACCACATTACTTAAACAGATATGTAAACTGAACTTGTACTTCTTTACGAGGCTGAAGTTAGCTTCCGATTTTCAGTTTCAGATTCGGCAGTTAAGGGAAAAGTTAAGGGAAACTTAAGTTCAATGGATGAGCGCTCGATCCTGTTTATTACACCTCGTAATTCTATGATTGCGCGTTTAACATTAAGGGTAACACTTTAAAATGTTTCCAGAGAAGATGAAGACTCTTAAAAATACAGTTTCTGATTTGTGAAACCTTTATTCTATTTGTGAAAATACAAAAAGGGACATTTCACCATAATTTTCTGCACCTAGACCGTATTAAACCAGGTCCTGATCCAAAACCACAAGACTCAGACTTTTCAAATCTGGCCTAGTTTATCCCAGAGAGGATGAGGACTCTTTAAAACACAGTTTCTGATTTTCAAATTTAAAAATTTCTGCAGGCAAACAAGCAAAGCAAAACAATTGTCTGGGAGCTTTCCATGGTTTGGATGTCCATTATGATTAAAATGGAGCGGCGAGGACTTCTGCAGTGATGTCATTCTGGCAAATACAATATTCAAATAAAGGTTTCACAAATCAGAAACTGTGTTTTAAAGAGTCTTCATCTTCTCTGGAAACATTTTAAAGTGTTACCCTTAATGTTAAACGCGCAATCATAGAATTACGAGGTGTAATAAACAGGATGAGCGCTCATCCATTGAACTTAAGTTTTCCTTAACTTTTACCATTAACTGCCGAATCTGAAACTGAAAATCGGAAGCTAACTTCAGCCTCGTTACTTGTTTCTGTTTCTCCAGTAAGCTGATTTATTTACTGTCATCTTAATAGAAATACAGTTTTTGTAACTGGTGTCCACAGTGTTACTGGAAAGTGTTGATTTCCTGGTCATTTATAAAGTCATAAAGGTCTCCTACAGCATCTCTAAAACTCTCCAACATCTAGTTTTTTTAATCTGTGCAAAAAAAAAAGAGTAAATTAGTGGAATATAAATTCACTATAAATCATAATGTGGCCTGTGGATGAATCATTTAAGATTAACTGTATAAATGCATGAAGAAAAAACACAAAAAGCAGCAGAAGACACAAACAATTTCCAATATAATGCTATAAAACAACGACCAGCTGAGTCTAAAGTGACCTGAGAGAAGCTTCAAATCAAAATAAAATAAAATCACGTGTTAATTTGATTTAAATTCATCATTTTCCATCCATCATTTGTTGGAAAATAACTTTTACCTATCCAGCTGTTGGTTTAACCACATTTCTGTGAAGAGTCGAGATTTAAAATGAGGTCAAATCTGTGGTTTGACTGTCAACAGGAACTAAAAACGAAACCAAAACAGCGGCTGGAAATGACCGGAGCTAACCTGATGCTAACAGATGCTAACGGACTGTTATTCACTGCTGGAGCTAATTTAACTGGTTTCTGCGGCTTCGTGTTCAAACTGTTCGCTTTTATCTCGCAGTAATTTTAACAAAAACAACATTACACCACTTAAAAAGCACATTATTTAATATTTGATGTTTTTTTTAGCCGATAAAAGCCGCAGCAGCTGTCAAACACTCACCGTGTCCGCCATGTTTGTTTCTTTTCCGCGCTCTATGCCGCCTTCACGGACTGTCGGATATTTTCAGTCCGGGGCAGATTTCTCCCTTCATCCGGATGGTGCTTCCTTCACGGACCGTAAAAATATATACAGACGAATACAAAGCAAATCACGGCAATATTTTACATTTATCTGACAACTCACTGCTTTAAAAATTTAGATTTTACCAAAAATATCCAGTGATTAGTTTGTAAAAATGCCAAACTTTACCCAAAAATAGTATTTAAAAAATATATTGTTTGTGAGTAGCATCAATCTATAATTTCATTGCACAATGCTGTTTTGCATAATATGAAATTATATTGAAAAATATAATGCAGTGTTACAGATTAAACTTTACAATACTATAAAATATTTAGTTTAATTAGTAATTAAATGTAATTAATGTTAATTAAGTTAGCTCAGTTTTGTCCAGCTGCTAATGCATCACTAACAATAATCCAACATAATAATAATAATTACATTATAATACAGTACATTATAATATACAGTAGAACTAACATTGACAGGTGCCATTCTTCATATGAACTTTTACTACCATGGTACCTTCATGAATGCAGGATTTGTACTGGTAATGTTTTTATGTATGTTGCAGTACTTAAGGATATAAATACTTCTTCAGCCACTTTATTCAGCAGCAAAAAGTAAAGTACATCTGAAGACTTAGTTGTTATATTATGTCAAAAATACAACATAAAATAAGAAACTGTTATTTGTGTTTCTTGACCTCTTGTGCTGCTGTATTTCTTTTAAATGTATTTCTCTCTCTCTCCACACACACACACGATATTAGAAGCTTCAAAAAGATTAATTTCAAAGTAGTCTCATTTTTAATATCAGTACATCCTGTGTGTATTATCTGTAGTATAACAACACAAAGCAAAGAGACATGATCACAGTTTTTTATATATATACAACACAGAGTTTGTCGACCCTTGACATATAAAAATATACAGCTTGAGCCTCAGAATAACTACTGTACATTTGTTCCCTCTGCAGCAGCTGGAAGTCGAGTTCAGCTGCAGTTCTTCTGATGACCAACAGGTGGCGCTCCGAGTTTAAAGTTTCTCTTGAAATACAAACTGAGATTCTTTCCAGCTCAGTTTGGTTTGTTTCTCCGTCACATGGAATCAGATTCAGCAGATTTCAGATCATTTTTACATTTAAAATGAAACCTGCTGCTTTTAAAGAATAATTCTCTCCACCAGACGTCGTTCTGCTGGTTTTGTTCTTCTTCACTTCTTCTTGTTCTCTTTGCAGGCGACGACGTATCGCTGAGCCACATTTAAAGGAGGAGAATAACCGTCGGCGTACGAAGTGTCCTCGAACAGAACAGAGTAATCGTCCTGCGGCTGCAAACAAATAAAACACATGTAACAGTTAAAACACAATCAGCTCGGTGTGTTTTTAGTCCAAAACTGCTTCATAGTGGGGAAAAAACACCATTTAGAGCAGGGGTGTCAAATCCTGGTCCTCTTGGGCCACTATCCTGCATGTTTTAGATGTTTCCCTCTTCCAACACACCTGATTCAAATGATCAGGATCGTTACCAGGCTTCTGCAGAGCTTGATGATGAGCTGATCATTTGAATCAGGTGTGTTGGAAGAGGGAGACATCTAGAACGGAAAACGATTATTACTTTCGGGGACCAGGATTTTCCAGCCCTGGTGCTAATAGATAATGTTCTTGCATTTCTGATTTCAGTTTACATTTAGTTCTGGGAACAGTGCTAAACAACAAATTCTGTTGTTTATCACAAAGTGTTGGAAAGTATGTGTTGCTGTTGCTACTATTAGCTGTTATTTGTCACATTTATAAAATAGTTCTTTGCCTAAATGATCATAATGAAATGAAAATATATTCTTGTCACGGATGCAACAATTATCCTGCAATTTCTCTGCTCTTCATTCATCTTTTATTTGAAATGGCTCTTTTCCTCATGCATCCACATTTAAAGTGGAGCCATTTCAAGAGCTCTTGCTCTTCATTTAGTGAGGCCATGTGAAATAGCCACAATGAAATAAAAAACAAGTTTGTTGCTCCTCTCTGACTGAGTCCTGATGGTGCATCACTCCTCGGGTGAGTCTTAAAGCCTATAAACTCGCCCAGTAAATTATTAAACACGAAGTGATAAAATGTGAATGGTGTTGCCAGGGTGGCCATTACACATTTTTCCAGTGTTATGCCTCCATACAGGTCAACAGAAAGAAGCCAGTTGCGTTTATTTTGGGAACAGTGCTAATAGAATGGTTGGCAACGCTATCAGTGACTTAAGATTTCACAAATGCATCCATCCACTTAAAAGGCAGTACACATGTAGCCTCCTCTGGTGTTTTATTTATTATATATGACAGTTTAAAGCACTTCTGTCCTTATGCCTTTCTCAGAGCTCCACATCACATTCAATCCACACACATTTCATCATCACTAATCACCGCTGTTCATCATTAATCAAAGCATTTGTTAGGACATTGCTGTGCGTTGATATGGGAGTTTCAATATAGAAAACAATGGGTGGTTTCATATTTCATGGCTAGCTGGAGGCAGCAGCACCAGGAGGCAGAGAGGTAGAAGAAGAAAAAACTGACCTGAGCTACACAATTAGCAGCATCATGTAGCAGCACAAAGCTGCCGTCTGAATGTCTCTGCTCGTTCTGCAGTGCGAGCTGTCCAGCCAGCTGCAGAGAACTGAACTTAGATCTTGTACTGAGACATAAAACTCTCAAAGATGGAAATGCCTCAGTGAGGATGATGAAAGACTTGTAGTGACATTGGCAGCAAACAAAAACCCAGTCACTGTCTGTCAGATTCTAGGCAACGGAGTCCACCGGTTCTCGTGTGTGTGTGTGCAAGTGATCAAATGTGTGTTACTACTTTCTCATTTTCAGTGCTGACTGAATGGAAATATAACAGAAAAAAATATGTGTAACCAACAGTTACTGTATATTTATGTATATATTGGGAAGTGGAAACATGTAACTTCATCATGATGGCTTTCTGCATAATACAAGAGAATGATTGATACTAAAAGTGGATAAAATATCTCAGGAAAGCCCAGCTAATTGTGTCAATGTCACTATAAATGTATTTCAGCTTCACTGGAGAGAATTAGCTGTAAATTTACATAGCGTGGCAACTGTTTATTGGCTACATCTCTAATAAATGAGGAGGCCAGACTGACTTACGTGGCAATTTATTCAGTTGCTGAGAACAAATAAATATCTGCTGCCTTGCCTGTTTTTTTTTTTTGCTCTCTGTGCCACAGGAGAATGCAGCTGTCATGAGGGTTATTCCCCTGATCCTGTCTATAAACACCTCTGCGTTCGCAGCGACTGGGGTCGCAACGAAGGGTAAGTCCTGTCTGCTTATTCCACTCATATTTAAAAACTCACTACTTGTACTTCAATGACCTTACAGATGATTTCACAGTCTCTACCCCCAACCCCATTAGTGCACCGTATTAACTTTACATAAAATAAAGGTGAATTGTTCGCTGTGATGGATTGGCTAACTCGAGCAGGTTTCCCGTCTCTGCAAGTTGATCTTCGAAGTATTAAAATGAATGGAAACCAAGGTAGAAAATCAATCTAACAACTTACAGTATGCGTGTTTAAAAAACGACCACCAGTCATGTAAAAATATAAGCAATTTGTAGTTAATGAGCTAAAACATGCAGATGTACCTCTATGGGCTTTTCACTTGAGGAAGTGGTCTTTTAAGAGGTAATCAGGACTATAGACAGGAGGAAGACAAAGTAGAAGGGAAGACATAGTGTGCACTGAAACCAAATAGCAGGGGAGGACAGAAATTAAAAGCATGAGAGAGGAAGGAAAGTCACTGGAAAGTGGCAGGAGAGGGAGAGAAATGAGCCCTGCGTCTGACTCTGACCTTGTTTGACAATTAGCTGGCTTCCCAAATCATTGGTCCCACATTGTTATTCAGCTGCACCTGTCATCTGCTGGACTCCATCCAGTCACCAATCAAATTTCTATTCATTGTTTTGTAGGAGAAGCAACAGACCAGAGGGTAGTCTTATCCAGCTGGAAATGTCTGATCAAGTTGTGCTTGTTTTGACTGTGTTTTTAGTTGTATTTAGTGTAGCATTAAATGCATTGTGAGGTATTTAAACTGCTTGACTGAACGAGCGTTATGCATGATTTCTGCTCAGGTTAGACAAACACATTTTAATGTAATTGTAATAGTGAAACTGCAAATCACAGTGCCTATTATGAATCTATGTATCTGATTTTGTGCTCCTTCTTCCCTGTCCTCTGTCAAGTCCTTGGCCATATGCTAACTTGGAGAAAGGCTATGACCTAGTTACAGGAGAGCAGGCCCCAGAGAGGATCTTCAGGTGAGTCCTTCGCTTCTGATGCATCTCCTGAGTGCACGGCTCGAGCTAGCCATCTGTGACTCTGCGGACACACACAATGGAATGATGGTGGTGTTGGTGGCGTGGGCTTGTGCGTGTGTGTGGCTGTGTGTGACGGAGCATACAGATATGCAGCTGGCAGATGCACATAAACACAGCCGGACGGACACGCGGATACACCTCACGCCGGGGCCGAAGTCTCACCGATGGACCCTTGTGTGTGTGTGTGTGTGTGTGTGTGTGTGTGTGTGTGTGTGTGTGTGGAGAATAGCCAAAGGAG